>JAJLRX010000228.1:53700-182801 GCA_030567275.1 Hanseniaspora lachancei | reverse complement strand
GGCGCAGATACACTATGGCCTACACTCTCTTGTCTCAAATTGCCATTTGCCGATCCAGCAAGTTCTTTCTTGGATACAGCAGGCACGCTGGAATCAACAACATGCACATCATCTCTTTTTTTTTGTATTTCAGCCAAGAAGGGCAATCCACCAGCCATGGGGTTGAAAGAAGTAGCATTTGCATCCTCCTGTTTGGAATTGGCTCCACTAGAAGTTGGCTTTGGTGCTACAGTATTTGGAAGTGGTGGAGGTATACTGGGTGCCGCGTTTGGCATTGGTGGAGGTACACTGGGAGCTGCACCAGGAATAGGAGGTGCAGAAGGTATTTTCAGCTCATTTCTTATGTCATTCTTGTTGGTGTTTTCAGTTTCATGCATTTTCTTCGCATTGAATGCATTTTGGAGCATGGCATTCAAATCCATGCCACCCGGAGCACTTGTTGGTTTTGGCACGGCAGGTGCGGATGTTGCTGGCTTATTGCTTGCCCCACTTTCTACAACACCCCCACCTACTTTAGGTGCACTTCTGTCATCAGTTTCAGTCTTCTTCAATGAGGCTCCTTGTCTTATACTGGCCAACAATGCATTTCTATCAGCTGGCATTGGTGGTACAGATGTAGCATTACTTCCGAAGGAAGGTGGTGGTGGTCCTGGTGGTGGTGGTGGCCAGGCCATTATATTTTGTGTCCTTAAGTTATGTTCAAGAAGTTTCTTCTATGGAAGCAAACTTTCAATCTTACTTTATGGAGAATATATTTATCGTTGCTTTTATTTCAATAGGATAAAAAAAAAACGATAAAGGAAAATTTTACTTGTAATAACAGATGGTAAATGAAAGATTGGTAGTTAAACACTGATATTCGTCGTATACTCTTTATTGTTTATATACAATTATAATACAAAAAAGACTATGAGATATGATTTATATCTAACGTATTTGTCTGGTGTTACAATAGTGGCTTATGGATATATTTTTTAGGGTGTTTTTGAATTTTGTATTTATATTTTTTAATTTTTTTTTAGTTTGGTTTCATTCTGTATCTACTCTCTCTGCACGTGTTATCTCCAGTAATCACGTGTGTTCGTTACCATTAACGTTCACTGGTAAAACGAGTGAAAACCCTGCACAGCAAATAATTACCTATTTGGGAAATACTATCCTCCATTTTCTGTATACATTTTTTTTTTTCTTGTTGAAATTCGTCAAAGAAAAAAATTTACCTCAAAAAAAATGAAAATTTTTTTCTTTTTTTTTTCTTTAAGGAATTCGTACTGTGGAATAACTTTCCTACCTATTTAAAGAATACAGATATATTCTAACAAATAAATAATATTTGATATGTTACCTTTTGTAATACCTCCATTTTATTTTTAAAAAGGAGTTTTGTTTTTACAAACCAAAAATAAAGCTAGATAAAACACTTGCAAATGTAATTTACTGCGGAATCTCACTTTGATGAATCTCTCTGGATGAATGTAATACTATGAAAATGTTTGTTTGAAAATGAGCATTCATCATTTGCAAATTCAAATATTACTCTTAGTGTTATCACATGAAAAAGAGAACATTTTGCATGCCCCAGTATCGTACATATAGTTGCTGATATGTAATTTTGCTTTGTGAAATGTTTAGATATGGCTTCTTCGAAGATCTACTATGCTTCTTCTTTCAGTGAGTTGTAGATTCAAAGCGAAGCCTATAATGAAATTTTAAAATGGTTGTTTTTTGAGAATAGATTAGGAAAAAATATGAAAATTCTATTGCCTTCAACTTTT
Source organism: Hanseniaspora lachancei (assembly GCA_030567275.1). Classification (NCBI taxonomy): domain Eukaryota; kingdom Fungi; phylum Ascomycota; class Saccharomycetes; order Saccharomycodales; family Saccharomycodaceae; genus Hanseniaspora; species Hanseniaspora lachancei. The sequence continues at coordinate 181,026 of JAJLRX010000228.1, read as the reverse complement.
CAATGTATTCCTATCATTTGATAAGTATATGGAGGATAAGACCAGACATTCTTTTTTTTTTTTTAAGAGCACTTGTTGTTTTGTAATATCTTGAGCTATATTTGAACGTATTTTGAATTTTTTTAGGTTCTTGAAGCATAACAGTTTGTAATTGTAGAGAATTTCTACAATGTTAACTTTTAAAGTTTATTAAGTATTTATGTTAATTTACATTTTAGTATATTAACGTATAGTTAAATGTAAACTTTTAGTTTAGATTTTGTAATTTTAACACATAAATGTTTTTCTTAGTAAAGGCTTTTGTAGAGCAAATCACATGACTTGATGTAATGTTTACACCTGCACTACCTAATTTGGACAAAGAATAAACAATTAGTGTTCAAATACAAAAAAAACACTACGGTGGTAAAATTTTTTTTCTTTCCATTTTTTTTTGGTTAAACGCCAACCGCAGTGGGTCAAAAAAATAACATTGAATCTGAAACAGGTTTGTAGCAGATAAACACTGCGCCCATATAGATCATTTCTGTGTTTCTTTTTTTTTTGTTTTTTTCCACAAATGCTTTAAGGGCTAATGACATTCTCGTGTCTGCTTATATGATCTCTTTGTTTATTCACATGTTTAACTAATCTATGTCTTGATAACATTCCTTTTTGATGTTTAACACTGTACAACCAATAATAAACATCTCAATAACACACCCTTATACATAGAGGACAAGAAACAAAACGTCATAGAAAAGATTCAACACACATATACAATAAAGTCATTAAGTAATACTAACTATAACTTACATATCACCAATCAATTCTAGTTTATTCTTTTTTTTTATTTTTTTTGAAACATCATATTACATCTTTAATAAAAATCTACTAAAATGAGGGAAATTGTACATATATCAGCTGGTCAATGTGGTAACCAAATTGGTACTCAGTTTTGGGAAAGAATCTGCTCAGAACATGGCTTGGACAACGATGGTTACTACGTTGGTAGCAACCCATTGGAAAAAAAAGGGTTGAATGTTTACTTCAATGAAGCATCCTCAGGCAAGTATGTTCCAAGAAGTATCAATGTTGATTTAGAACCTGCCACATTGGAAGCAGTTAGATACTCAAAACTAGGTAACTTGTTCAGACCAGATAACTTTGTCAATGGTCAATCATCTGCAGGTAATGTTTGGGCCAAGGGTCATTACACCGAAGGTGCTGATTTAATTGAATCTGTTATGGAACTAGTAAGAAGAGAAGCAGAAAATGCAGACTCCTTACAGGGTTTCCAAATATCACACTCATTGGGTGGTGGTACAGGTTCTGGGTTGGGTACATTGTTATTATCAAGAATTAAAGAAGAATATCCAGACAGAATGCTAGCCACCTTCTCTGTTGTTCCTTCTCCACAAGTAAGTGACACTGTTACTGAACCATATAACGCCACATTATCAATTCATCAACTATTGGAGTTTGCTGATGAAACATTTTGTATTGATAACGAAGCCTTGTACAACATTTGTCAAAATACCTTGAAAATCAAGCAACCTGGCATGGACTCATTAAACAACTTGATTTCATCAGTAATGAGTGGTGTAACAACATCCTTAAGATACCCTGGTGAATTGAACTCAGATTTAAAGAAGTTGGCTGTTAATTTGATTCCTTTCCCTAGATTACATTTCTTTATGGTTGGGTATGCTCCGCTTACTTCCATTGGATCCCAATCATTCAGATCCCTTTCTGTACCTGAGTTAACTCAGCAACTATTTGATAGCAGAAATATGATGGCTGAAGCTGATCCAAGAAATGGTAGATACCTAGCTGCAGCTGCATTCTTCAGAGGTAATGTTTCAGTCAAGGAAGTCGAAGATGAAATGCTAAAGGTTCAGAACAGAGACTCAGCAAACTTTGTTGATTGGATTCCAAACAACGTCCAATCAGCAGTTTGCTCGGTACCACCTAAAGACATGGAAATGTCTGCCACATTTGTAGGTAACTCCACCTCCATTCAAGACTTATTCAAGAGAGTAGGAAAGCAATTCTCCATAATGTTCAAAAAGAAAGCATTTTTACATTGGTATTTAAATGAGGGTATGGAAGTACTTGAGTTTACTGAGGCTGAATCCAACATGCTAGATCTAGTGTCAGAATATCAAGAATATCAAGATGCCGTTGCTATTGATGACGAACAAGATCTTGATGAACTAGACCAACAATAAAGAATTTATAATTAGGAAAGCTAATAAAAAGCAAAAAAATCAAAAAAAGACAAAATTAAAACTAAAAACCAAAAACTAATCACAGATTAGGGAATTTAATCAAGTAATTCATTAAAAACAAGAGGTCAGGATAATGATATAGATGGTGATCAAAATAACACTTTTTGTATTTATTACTTATTTTTTAAAATTTATATACCATTCAATCCATTTAATCAATACTACCAGAGGCTTATGCCATTTGTTGAAATTTTCTCATATGATTATACAGGCTATTTTGTCGGATTTAAATGTTTGTTCAAAAAAAAAAAAAGAAAAGAAACTTTCTGTTTACGGCGGAAAGAAACAAGTCTCATCAATGATTTTTCATTAAATTTTTTAACTATTTTTTCTTTCAAATAGATAACTTTGGACATACACAGCAACTCAACATTAAAGACAAACCTTATATCATCCCAGAAAAAAAAAAAAAAGGAAAAAAGGCAATATAATATCAAATAGGTTCACCATTTCATTCTTAACTTATTAAAGTTTCTGTTTTACTGACCATATAACTAATTTTTTATACACAAAGGGGGTTACTAACTGATCAGTATTTATTAGAATATTCTTTAATTCTATTTCTTTCTTTTTTCATTGGGAACATATATACTTTGTATCTAAACAATGCTTTCCATGAGTGTACTAAAGCATTACAAAAGCCAATCATTGACGAAATGTGCCTTAAGGACTAAACCATACAATATAGACATTGTTGTAAGGCAATTTTCGAAGACAGCCCCGTGTGCAAACATAAATGAAACCACAAACCAAACATCCGAGAGCAATACTGTTAATAACCACTTAAAAGATGAGGATATCAGTGAGGAGGAGCTTTTCAAGAAATTCAATAGTTACTCACAAGCCGTATCTGTTTCCAAAACGCTAATGAATATGATCAATGACGATACAAAGCACTTCATGTCAACTGAGTCTAAAGGTGAAACACCTAGTCTTAGCGAAAACCGTACATTGAATGTCTACAAAAGTTATCAGGAGGAGCTAGCTGAATCATTCACTGAGTCTGATCCTGACGAAACTTTGGCTTCACTGCAAAAGCAAAGCAGAGCAAAGTCAAGTTATTTCAAGTCTGTGTTGAAGCAAGAAAACTTTGATGATGCATTTGAATTGCTGCGTATGTACTCATCCAATTCATCATATGCCCAATACTTTCTGAATGAGGATTACCTGATGTATATCAAGGATTACTTAAAACACAACAATGCGAAAGCCACTGATGCAAAAACAGCTGAAGACCTGGTTGACTTTGAGGCAGAAAACATTATGTCCGGAATGGAGTTTTGGAGTTTGTGCGAAAATCATTTAAACCTCATCAGTAATATAGAATTTCCAAGCACTCCTCTGAAGGCCGTCTATCTAGAACAGCTGATTATCCATGCCTTTGATGGAAAAATACCGGAAAACATTGACAATCCCGAAGATGACAAAAGATTAAAAATGATTCTGCAGTCTGTTGTAGAGGATGGTGTCCTTTCCTTGGATGAAACTGATGTATACACAAGCGAAAATCATTTGTCACCAGAAATTTTCAAAATCCTTTATTATATCCCAGAGTTTAACAAATGCCTGAGTGAAGATATCAAAAGAGACGTGAAGCAAGATCTAGATGCAATCCACGATGATCAAATGTTCCTCGCTGAAAGTGGGCTTTTGTCCTCGCTGGAGGCAAATGAGGAAAAGGGTAATAAAGCAATCTCAAAGTTTGTCAATGACTTTATGGACAAACACCAACATCTGAAAAAGACTTTGATATCCCAACAAGGAAACGAGGCCATTGCTGGTAATACGTTGACGTTTTTGGAAGATGATGTCAAAAGCTTAAAACTAAGCAATAATGACAAATTTGAAATTCTAAAGTTTTTGACTGTTAATAGAAAGGCCATGAAAGATGACTCTTGGATTCAACATTTTGTATCGATCGACACACATGGTGTCTTTGGAATTTTCCAATGCATTCCATATGACAACAAACAATTGAGAAATAGATTCTCTAGTTTGCTGGACTCCTTGAACTTGAGAAGACAATTGGAAATTGAAAATGCTTGCTCAAAGAACGGGACTCAACTACAGCTATTCAAAAACAACAGAAATTGCGGAACAAAAGTCATGAACTTCAAATCTCTGGATATGTTGACTAAATGGCAACTTGAGTTATCAGCTGCTGTTGAGAAGCTAAAAGGTGTTCCAAGCAGTACAAATGAAGTTGAACTGAAGAAGTTTGAAATTTTAAATGAGCTGTCCTCTGAGAGTACAGCCATCATAGGTATTTTCACTCTTATTAAGGAAATGACCTTTTACAGAAACAAGAATGATCTTGAGGAATTCAACAGAGATTTCAGCTTGGGTGTGGCACACATCACTAAAGTCATTGGTCAGGCACTAACCTTTGAATATTCAAGATGCAGACTTGGTGAGGATTTTTTTGATGATTCCAGTAAGAGAAAATCAGTCTTGAAACAGAGAATGTACGAAACATATGTCAAAAAGCATAAATCTGGGTTCATACCTGCCTCAATCAAGGACCATGTCGAAATCAGCCTGGGATCAACCGTGCTGGACTTGATTTTGAGCAACTGTACTGTAAAGGCCAAGAATATGAACACAAATGAAGTTGTTCAAACAGCTGCCTTCAATAGAACATATGCCCCATCTGAGGACGGTATCAAGGGTATTTTGACATTGCATCCTATTGTTGTAAAAAAACTGTCCATTGGTGCACCTAAGTTTGAAACCAACATGCATGCTTTACCTATGCTTCGTCAACCAAGAGACTGGACCGATGGTACAGATGGTGGATACATAACATCAAGAACTCTACTTTTACGTTTGCGTAACAACCGTGAACAAAAGTTCCACCTGAAAAAGAGTTTGAATGAAAACCCTGAATTGTCCCTTGATATCCTAGAAGGGGTTAACACACTATCAAGAACAGCATGGACGATCAACCAAAAGGTCTATGATGTTGTCACCAAGTTGTGGAACTCCGGGCAGGAATTTGCTGGCATTCCACCAGCCAACTTCCATGAGATCACTGATCCTAAAAACCCAAGCAATGTCTTTTATAACAAATTAAAAGATGAGGCTACCACTCCGGGTGAAAGACGTCATTTACAAACAGAATTGGCCAACATGAGACAGAAATTCTTGTCGATAAGATCCACCGAGGCCTACAAATTAGTTCTGGCGCAGTCATACATGGGTGAAAAATTCTATTTCCCCCACACTCTGGATTTCAGAGGAAGAGCCTATCCTATCAATGTTTATTTGAATCAACTGGGCAATGACCTGAGTAGAGGGTTGCTGCTGTTTTGGGAAGGTAAGAAGTTAGGTCCGAACGGTCTTGATTGGTTGATGATCCACATGGGTAACACCTGTGGGTTGAGTAAGAAGTCCTTTGCTGACAGAATCAAGTTTGCTAAGGATAACATGGACGAACTCAGAAAGGATGTTGAGAATCCACACAGACCAGATGCCTTCTGGACCAAAGCTGAGGATCCTTTCCAATGTTTAAGTGCTGTTTTTGAGATCGTCGCTGCTTATGATTGCCCTGATGGTGTTGAGAACTATATTTGCCACTTACCTGTGCATCAGGATGGTTCATGTAATGGTTTACAACATTATGCTGCTTTAGGTCGTGATAAATCAGGGGCCAAGGAGGTCAACTTGCTGCCATCAGATGTCCCACAAGATGTTTACTCAACAGTTGCCAAGAGTGTCAATCAAAAGGTTTACGAACAAGATGAAACAAGAAATGATTTAAAGGAGGTACAAAATTCAATAAGAGAAACGTTACCTGTGATAACCAGAAAAATCTGTAAACAACCAGTCATGACAACTGTTTATGGTGTTACGAAGTTTGGTGCCAAAAACCAAGTTGCCAAGCAGCTGCTGAAGTATGATGCTTATGAAAATGACAAGTCCAAAATTATGAAGCACAGTGTTTACTTGACCGACAAGATTTTTGCCTCTTTGAATGATATCTTCAATTCTGCAACATACATTCAAGACTGGCTGGGTGTTGCATCCAATGCGATTGCCAAGTCTGTTTGTATTCCAGGCATTAAGCAACTTAATGAAAAAGACCTAAAGCTAAGTTCTGTTTCTACATTGATGTGGACCACACCGTTAGGATTACGTGTTGTTCATCCATACAGAAACGAAAGTATTGTTACCGTTAACACCTCGTTGCAATCAGTCAAGTTCACCAAGATTAGAGAGGACTCTCAAGTTAATGTTTCCAAACAAAGCAATGCGTTTCCTCCCAATTACATTCATTCCTTGGATGCATCGCATATGTTACTAACAGCTGTTGAGTGTTCCAAGAGAAAGATTCAGTTTTCATCGGTGCATGATTCATACTGGTCTTTGCCTGGGGATGCTGATGAACTAGGAAAGATACTAAGAGAGAAATTTGTTCATTTGCATCAAGAGGATTTGATTAGCGCATTGAAAAGCGAACTGGAAACAAGATATGCCCAGAACGTGACATTGTGTAGATTCTTTTCCAACAGCCCTATTGCTGATGAGATCAGAGAATACAGATACAATTTCAAACAAAAATACGGTCATCTTCCTTCTTTAAGAGATGAGCTGACTCTTGAAAGTGTTAGAAATGCATTGATCAAAAGTCCAAATGCGGAGAGAAGAAAAAAGGGAACTGATATGGTTACTGTTTTGTCAATTGTTGAGTCTTACACAGATAAAGAAATAAAGAGTTACATTGTACCAGAAAAAAACTCAGGAAAATTTGTTGCTACAACCTCAACAGTTAGAGCATACTTGCCGTTGAAGTTCCCTAACCCACCACCAAAGGGTGATTTCAAGATTGAGGAAGTTTTAGGCTCAAAGTATTTCTTCTCATAGGATGATATCTTTTCTTGAAATTGAATGTAAAGATTAATCCATATACCGCAAAATTATGTATAAACTTGTAAATAGTCAAATAACCAATATGAATTGATTATTTTAGCTGTCTTTTCTATTAAATGTTTCACTTCAAAATCATTTTGAATCGCTGTCTCGAGTTTTTAATTAAAAAATTAAAGAAAAAAAAATAAAAGACATTCAGCATAATGAAATATATAATTACTTAGCAGAAGGAATAATTCTACCTTGAGCCTCAAAGGCATTGATGAGCTTTTTCAACGGCATGATTTCTCTTTCGTCTATGATTCTGTATTCATTTATGAAACTAATGAAGTGAGCAAAGAAACTGTTCCAATGGGCCTCCAGAGATAGGTGAACAATCTTGTCAAAATGATGGTAGTAAATATGAGCTATGATTCTGAACATCTGAATCATTATTCTTTGAACGTCTCTTGGGAAGTTTGGCGCAAATTGCACGCCATTAGATGTTGGAAAAAGATTTCTGTCTGTGATTTTGTTGTTTATCCATGACAATGCCAAGTCTATGTACTGGTTAGCAGGAAGAATTATGTTTTTGTTGTTGGCATCAAGCCACAGATAATTGACGCCAGGACCAGCGTTCATTGTGGGGTATTGTTCCGGGATGACATATTCTTGAATAACAGAGTAAAACTGAGATAGGTTGGTGTAAAATTCAAACACGTTCAGGGCCACCCACTCTTTTAGATCAACGTACTTGGGAAGCTTTACTATGGTCTTAAATGAACCCTTTACCAAAGAAGTGGATACAAATGGCTCACTTAAAAACATGGCTTCCAGCGATGGCTGTATGCTTTGGGTAGTGTTCACTTCTGGCTCTTGCATATTGGATCTTAAAGAGGATTTGGAGGACTCTTGATTTAGGTACATTTTGGATCTCTTTTGCTGAAGGGTTTGTTTCTTTTCCTTTGCTTGGAGTCTTAATTGCTGCTGTTGCATAGCTAACTCTTGCTGTCTTATGTTATGCTGCTTTTGTTGTCTGATGTACTGTTGCTCTTGCAATTGACGCTCATTTTCCATTTGCATCTGCATTTCGCGTTGTCTTTGCAGTTCTCTTTGTTGCTTTTGAAGAACAGAGCTAGAGTTTGAGGAATTCTGATTTTTGTAAAATGTGCCAATAATAGGTAAGTTACTTGATGAGTTATTGTTGGAGTTTGAATTGCTGTTACTCTCCTTCTGCTTTTTGGAAGGAAATCTTAATGATGAAAAGAAAGACATGTTGCGGAAGTTTTATGGCTGAGTATTGTATGTTTTCAGAAAAAAAAGGAAGAGTATAATCACCCAGAATTGTTTTTAACGCAAACGATTTGTGTGTGGTCAAAAAGACAATGAAAAAGTCGAATGTGTATGGTAGAGTACCAACTTAATGATTAATGATGGTATTTTCCTTGGTGTTGCTTTGAAACTTTGTTAATGAAAGATTCTCTTAGAGTAATGCATTGATGAGAAGTATAATATTTAAAAGAAAAAAAATAAAATACAACAAGTTTGGGAAATGTGTAAGATTTTCTCCAATGTGATTTTGGCAGTAACTCTTTTTTTATTAATCTTTCAGAGAGTCTAGATTGTCTTTTCCCCCTTAAGAACCTTGTGTAAAAAACGTGGTAGCGGTTAGTACGGCTCAAAAAGCAAAAAAGAAAAAGGGTTTAATTAATATTCAATAAAATTTTGAAAAAAAAACTAATTCCATATTCTTATATAGTGATTTGTACACAATTCCGAGTGTACTTTATTTAATTTAAAACTCTTTTATAGTCTATTTTAACTTTCTGTTTTTTTCCAAAATATATGTTGAACTATTCCTCTAACATAACTCCAATGTAATGATGATAAAACCTCTAGTAAAAGTTATTAAAAAGGAACAATTTAATTAACACATTAATTCTATTATATATACTCATAAACTGTTGATCATACAAAATAACTAGAAAAACTAAAGTCTAAATAACATAAAAATCAATTATGGTTAATTAAATGCTGAATGATTTCCTTTTAACAATGTGTTTTGTAGGTTAGTGGATGAAAAAAAAAAATAATGTCTATGAAAAATCAAATGATTTATTCGACATCAATTTCTTCAACTTCTTCTTCAACATCATCTTGTTCAGATTGGTAGAAGGATAACTTGTAAGAGTTAACCTTAGAAGCAGAAGAGAATCTGATCCATTCCTTTAAAGAGGCTCTCTTTAAGTACTTCTTGGTTAGGTACTTTAAGTACTTACCAGATAACTTAACGGTGGAAACAACGGTGACGACGTTGTTTTCTTCTTGGACGGAAACAGCCTTACCCAAGTTACCCTTTAAACCTTCAACCTTGATGTTTTCAACTAAGAACTTGACGTAGTCAGCAGCATCAATGATTTCGTTCTCAACTGGAGAAGAAACGTCAATGAAGAAAGTCTTGGTGATCTTTTGTTTTCTAGCAGACTGCTTAAAAATATTAATACTTAATAAATAAATAAAGGCCAACAAAATTCTATCCATCAATAAACTTATCGATAACAAGAGATATAATTTCATTCACTTTATTTTTGGTAAATTTTAACAGTAAAAATCTATACAAAAAAATAGCAAATGATTATCTATCGTAATTATCAACCTTCATTATATTCAATTACTTATGAAAATAATTATACTTGTTAGTAAAGACTTTAATTTTTAATGGTTCATGATATTTTGCAATGATTATTGAACTCGTTTGCATTATGTCTTAAAGAAACATAAAACAAAACCATATGTATCAACATATTGCCTATAGCGTATGACCATACTTATATCATAGAAAATATAAATAAAACGTAATTTCCATTTATTGCAATAATTATAAAGACATAGAAAAAAGTTTAACAATTTTTATTAAAAAAAACCAATTAAACAATTGAGCAAAGATTGTCTTTAATTAATTATTCAGAAATGAAGCTTACTGCTATTAACAATCACAAACTTAATGTGAATTTTTAAAATACAGATATTTACTAGCTTTATTTTTAATTTTATGAAATAAGATTCAAAATAAAAAGAAAAATCTTTACCATAAAACAAGGAGTAAATTCAGGTTATAATTAGATTATAATCATTTGTATTAGTTAATAGTTATTTATTCTTCTACTTGTAAGTGGTTTACAAACCATAGAAAATAATATACAATAACATATGAGTAGAACAAATGGGTTCAATGAGTGTACTATCATTAGTCTATGATACATACGATTGGAGCCATTTTAATAGTTATGAATTGGTTTTGTTTGGGTTTGTTTTGAATTCATATTTAATTGTATTAAAAATATAGATATACACTCTAAAAATATAAAAAATTGAATTTAGGAATATATATAGAAATTTCAAAATTATAAATGGGAATTGAAATTAAAAAAAATGGAGGAATATATAAACAGAAATATATCTGTGTCCTGTTTGAGAAAAAATGCAACTACAATTGAAGGAAAAACATATAAATCATAACATGTACATATTTATCATTGCTGAAAAACATAGTTGCCTATTATGGAAATAATAATTACATGTCAAAAAAAATTTAAATAATTATTTTTTTGTTACAATTTTTTTTCTGAATCTCTACAACAGATGCATTCTCTACCATGCTTTCACGTGATGCTTTTTCAGAAAAGATAAAATCAAAATATTTGCCTTTGGGAATTTCACCAATGTAAAAATAACATAAACAAAGCTATGTGTAGCATAAAGCATCAAAAAAATAAAAAGATAACACGTTCATTACTAAAAAAACACACCCATACACCAATAGATTGTCTCCACTAACAACCACTGAGTAATAAAAAATCTCTGAAAGAATTAAAATATCATAATGACTTCATCAGATGATACCTCTGGGTTGAAGGACTTCAAAATTACTAAGAGATCACAAAAGTCAGAAGCTACAAAGGAAATCAAAGATAACACAGTGTCGTTGACCTTTTCATCACCATTTGCCAAGACAAATGTTTCCAGTAGAGCCAGCAGCAGACAAGCAAGTAGACCAACCAGTAAAAGAAGCAGTAAGAGAATATCCGGCTTTGATCTTCTTGAGAAGTCTATATCAGGTATGTTTCAGCAATCTCCCAGTAAACGTGATAATCACAACATTTCTGAGAATCTAGAAAAATCTTTACAAAGTCCGGTGAAATTGACCCCAAAATCCAATGAGGAAGACAAACTTGACAAGGATACAGTGGATGGGTCATCTGATGACAGCTTTGGCTGGCAGGATGTTGATGCTGTTGCTGATAGAAATGTTTATGATGAAAATGGTAAATTACAAATTTACTCCTTTGAGAACAGCAATGACTTGAAAACACACAACAGAAAAAAGATTTTTGGCAGCATGAATGAAAATGAGCTTAACCATGATAGAAAGCCATCGGTTGACGATGCTAGTGACAATGAGGAACAAGATACTGAAGAAAATGATAAGAAGGATTTCTTCAACAAGAACAACTTTGCTTATACAAAAATAGATGATGAGGAACAAGCCAAGGCTTCAAGAAAAACAAACGCCAAAGTTGACAATATCATAGCTTCAGCCACATTATATCAACGATCACATCCCAACTTACAGGAACAAGTTGATAAGGATACAAATGAAGATGACGAACTTACTGATGATGAAGCTGACATTACACACGAGGATTTAACCAGAAACAACCAACTGAACGGAATGAAACATCTACTTACAGATAATGAAAAGTTTGCATATGCAGGTTGTGTTTTTTTACTTTTAAATGAACTATGTGCTCAGTTAGCCACCAGAAATTTAAGCTCCAACATGATCAAAGATCAAAAACTAGCCAAGAGACTACACAACATACAGAAAGATTATGGATATTGGAAGGAGGAAATCATGAATAAGATATATTTTCATATGGAATTTAGCGAGGAAGAAATTGAGATGATAGAAAAATTAGGCCTATACCCTTTGGAAATTGAAGATTTGATGCAGGCCTTGAAAATACAACGTAAGGTTATCAATCCTTACAATCCGGAAGTTCAAGAACAAATACAGGACAAAGAAAAGGATCAAAGTACAGCTGAGTGCGATGAGAATGACATTAAGGTGTCCTCCATGAAGACAATAACAGACAATGACATTCTGGACCAAGTTCCCGAAAATGTTGTTTCTGTTGATTCCATTATTCACGAACGAGAACTTGAAGTTGATGTGCCGTGGTCTGTAATTTGTGATTTGTTCTTACTTTTTCTGTCCAAGGGTACTTACGATGCCAGATCTCGTGTAGTTCTGAAGAAATTTGCTGAACACTTATCAATCACCATAGAAGAGGTCAACCAGTTTGAAAGAAGAATAACGGAGACTTTGGAGTTGGAGCAGACTGATGAACAGAATTTGACCAGAGATGATCTGCTGAAGAAAAGACGTCAAAGAAGATCAAGAAAGAAGATGGCTTATGTTGGTTTGGCCACAGTTGGTGGATCCTTGGTTTTGGGTCTCAGTGGTGGGTTACTAGCTCCCGTCATTGGCGCTGGTGTTGCTGCTGGGCTGTCAACAGTTGGTATCACTGGCCTATCAGGGTTTTTGACAGGCGTTGGAGGTACAGCTACTGTTGCGGCCACATCCACCGCTATTGGGGCCAACATCGGTGGTTCCTCCATGTCCAGAAGAATGGGGTCAGTCAGAACATTTGAGTTCAAGCCATTGCACAATAACAGAAGATTGAACTTGATAATCTCTATATCAGGATGGATGACCGGTGACGAGGATGATGTCAGACTACCCTTCTCCACTGTCGATCCTGTTGAAGGTGATTTGTTTTCGCTACATTGGGAACCTGACATTTTGAAATCCACCGGTGACACCATGAGTATATTGGCAAGCGAGGCTATAACCCAGACAATTCAACAAGTCTTGGGTGCCACCATATTGACAGCCTTCATGGGTGCCATTCAATTGCCTATGGCTTTGTCCAAACTTGGCTATTTGATTGACAATCCTTGGAATGTTTCTTTGGACAGAGCTTGGAACTCTGGTATTTTATTAGCTCAGTTTTTGATGGAAAGAAACTTGGGAAGCAGACCAGTGACATTGGTTGGGTTTTCCCTAGGATCAAGAGTCATTTATTATTGTTTGAAAGAAATGGCCAAAAAAGGACACACTGGGATTATTGAGAATGTCATCATCTTGGGTGCCCCTGTTATCTACAACAAAGACGAACTAGTAATGTGCAGATCTGTTGTTGCAGGCAGATTTGTCAATGGTTATTCAGAAAAAGATTGGATTTTGGGATACTTATTCAGAGCAACTGCTGGGGGAATTTCAACTGTCGCAGGTTTATCTCCTATTGAAAATGAGGGAATAGAAAACTTTGACTGTTCTGACATTGTGAATGGACACATGGGATACAGAAAGAACATTCCAAAGATTATGAAGATGTTAGGATTCTCTGTTTTGAGTGAAAACTTTGTTGAAATGGATGACACTCCTAATCCTGACAGAGAAAAGAAACAAAAAGAGCTATTGGACACTTTGAAGAAACTAGAGGATGATGAGAAGAAGAAACCCCTAAAAAAGTCTTCATCATGGTTACCTAGCTGGCTGAAACCTAAGAAAGAAGAATGGCAAGAGATGGTCAAAAAGGATGTTGTTGAAAGTGAAAACACTAAGAAAAAGTTACACGCTGTTCCTGAATATAAGCCTGAAGCCCCTGAAGAAGGTTCGAAAGAAAGCAATTTACAAAAATCTTATATCTCAGTTCCACGTCTACAAAGTGATTCAGAGACTACATCTTCCCCAGTGACACAAGAAGGTGAAACTTTCAGCTTGAAGTTGAATCATAGCAGACCTCGTTTTGCTTCTGGAAACATTGGATTTGTATTGAAAAATGCAGGAAAGTCAAGAAAACCATCTGATATTTCAACTGCAAGTAAAGAAAATAAAACTGAGAATTTAGGTGCCAATGAAGACAAGACCGATGAAGTTAGGGAAAAAGTTGAAAAAGAAGAAATTGAAGCAAATGAAAATGGAGACATAAATTCTGTTCATACTGTAGAAAAAAACGATTTCCCATCTACAACCGATGATTGTGTAGTGGATGAAGCAGAAAATGAAGGAGAGGTTAAAGAGAAAGAAGATACAGAACCTAATAAAATTGAGAGGAACGACGACAATTCTGAAAACGTTGAAGATATTGTAATTGATCAAGAGCCTTCACAAGACAAGAACAAAAACGATAATGATGTAAAGAGACAATCTTTAACACCGCCGTTGCAGCAAACACCAAATTTCAACCATATCCCTCCAGCTACATTTGGATCCGCATCCAAAATGTCTGGATTTTCCGCCGAATCTCCGTTTTATACAGCTGATGATGGCAACGATTTAGAAAATAACTACGATGACAATGATGGCAATGATGTCAACATTTCAAACATAAATGAGGTCACATCAGAACTAGAGGATGAGTTTCACTTTGAAAAGCCAAACCTGATGTCTCATGATCCTAGCATGAGCTCGAATACTGAAGAAATGGAAAGTGAATGCAATTCCGTGAAGACAGCGTTGTCAAACACTATGTCAAACGTGGAGGAACAAAGCAAAAAAAGTATGGAATCAACAATATCCACAAGAGCCAGCCCTAAAAAGAAAGGTAAAGGAAAAAAGAAAAAGAATAGGAAGAAGTAGATATACGTACTGATTCAATCCCAAAGAGAAAAGACTCCCCATAGTTGACATTGCTCACTGAAACAATAAAGATACATTATATACTAAATGCCAAACATTGATTCTTTTACAAGAATAATTCAACATTTAACTCGACGTAGGATGCGGCGTGAGGAATAGCAAAGTTATTCATGACTTCTGGATGCAAAGCACCAATCTCACCAACAACAACAGGTTCAGCACCTTCCTTATTTCTGAAAATGACCTTGGCACCTCTACCTGGGAAGTAGGTGTTGTTTTCAGGATCAGCTTCAATCCAGAATCCTCTTCCGGAGCTGGCCTTGCCGAAATCAGCAATCCATTCTGTTCTGAAAGTTTGCATGATCTTACCTAGCAGACCTTGAATGATTTCAAAGCTGGAGGTCTTACCAACATATACGGCACCCCAATGTCTTTCGTTGTAGGCCTTTCTTTCCATTTCCAAGTTTTTGAAAACAACATCACCGGTTTCAAAGACTCTTATAGGTAAGCTATGCTTTCTGTTTTCCTTGACGGTTTTCAAGATACCTGGAAGAAGAGTGGTTCTAACAACTTGATATTCAGCTGTCTTTGGATTGGCTAGCTCAACAACCTTATCACCGTTATCTTTTTGTCTTAAGAACTTGAAGTTTTCGTCATGGGAACATAGGGTCAATGGAAGAACTTCAACCCAGCCGGATTGGGCAGAAGCCTCTCTAAAGATATCACTGATTTTGTTGACTGGTAAAGGAGTGGCTATGAAAGAAGAGTTTGATAATTTACCATCCTTTGGAACTTTATTGAAACCGTAACCAACACCAACATCTTCCATGATGTCACATGGATGTAAAACATCTGGTCTGGTTATAGGTATTTGAACATCTAAAATGTCATCACTCTTGGATGATTGAGTGGCTCTTAGGGACATCTTCTTTAGTTCAGCAGCCATTTCATCAGTGCTCAAGTTCAAACCTAGGGCATCGTTGACATAGGCCTTGGAAACTTCCATGCTTCTCAAAGCAACATTAGGAGTCAATCTGGATTGACCATTGTGTTCACTAACAATTTCTACTGGCTCAATAGAGAATGGTTCAGCACAGTATCTGGAGAACATGGCAACCAATTGGTTCAAGACAATTTCAGCCTTGGTCTTGTCAATGGCAGTGATTTCTATGAAAACATTGGTGGTATCAACAGAAATTTTAGAGTGTTCGGAGTTGATCAATGGAGGTAAAGAACAAACAGTGTTCTCAGAGTCAAAAATAACTGGGTAGACAGGGGAATCTTGAATGATGTGGGTGAATCTACCCAAGTTGCTCTTTTGTTCTGGGGTGTTGTAGAAGTCAACAATCTCACCACCAGTCATTTCCTTGGTTTGGTTTAAAGGAATGAACTTGAAGTCATCCTTTGGCAAGGCTCTGTAATAGAATGGTCCCTTGATGGAGTCCAAGTTGTGGGTACCCATGGCAACTAAAGATCTGTTTCTACAAATGTTAGAGTGTAACTTGTCTTGTAAGGCAATGAAAGATTCATAGGACTTTTGGGTGAACTTGATGTTTCTTAAAATAGCAGCGGCAGCAATAGGTCTGATTTGTTCTGTGCTTTGTTCAACAATCAACTTTGTGGTTGGCTTCAATAGTTTGTAGTCAGGGGCAGAGGAGTTACCTAGGTATTCATTCAGAGATTGAGCAATACCTTCAATACACAATAGATCGTATCTGTTTGCACCAATTTCCAACTTCAATTCAGGTTCAGTGTTTGTCTTAAGGGCTTCTTCAGTGGTATCTTCATCAACCTCGATACCGAAATCGAAACATAAAGCATCGAATTCTTCATCGGTGTAGTTTTCTCTATTCAAAGCTTTGAATAGATCCTTCTTGTAAACAGAGATTGTAGGCATGCTGTAAATTATATCACCACTTAATGTTCGATTTGTTAAATGGTTGTTGTACTATTTGTTAATAGTTAAGCAACACTATTTAATACTTAATTCAACGATGTTGGGTAAAAAAGAAAGTAGAACAAACTCGTATTCAAGAAAATTAATGAGAAAACATAGGCAGTGGATTCTCACTGAAAAAAAAATTTTTTTTTTCATATTTTTTCTCACCAGAATTTTATGAAAAAAAAATAAAAATCCAACCGCGGCTAAAGCCCCAAAAGAAACGCTCTAATCGCTTTGGGGAAAATATCAAATTCGGTAATGATAACCACACACGATTATTGAATATCACTAAAATAACCATAAAGTAAGAAAAAAAAAAAACAACATTATAATCATATATAGTCCTAGAACTCTAACATTATGTCGCTATCCACATCGCTGAGCAGAGTATCCTCACTCTCCTGTGCCTTTTTTAGTGCATACTTGGACAAGATACTTCTCAATTGACTTTCCACCACAGGCTTCTCCACCACATAGTCAAACACATTCATCTTAAAGGCCTCTTGGTAGTAAGCAGTGATCACTATAAAAGGTGTACTGCAGTTTGCTCCGTTTGTGTTTCTGATTAGTTTGAAGATATCAACACAGTTGAGGTTCGATGAGAAAAAGTTGCTGAATATAATGTCAAACTTCACATCACTCATCGCTCTTCGTATCATTTCATCACCACTGGACACACTAACAACTCTGCAACCAAACTTCTCCAATGCCTTGCTCATCAAGTAGCTGTGTATCGGGATGGACTCACACAACAATATATCCAAGTCAAACTTCATGTCATTGTTGCTGATACTGGCGGCCATCATTGCTCTCTTATCCTTCACTGATGAGGCAGTTGTTACAGCGTTTCTCAATTGATTGGATCGTTGTAAATTACTCAATGTGAATGTCGATGCAGTTCTTATGTCTCCTCCATGTAAACTGGACTCGTTCGTTATGTTTCCATTGCTGCTACTGGACGGTCTTCTACTTGATCCTGATGGGGTATTGATTCCCAAACCATGTGACAATGTCGAAAACTTCCTGGCCTTCTTCACGCTTTGTAGCTTTGCTACAGCCTCCATTCTTTTTTCCTCTTGCAACAACAAATCCATGTCCCTAGGTATTCGACTTTCCTCACCACTGTTTCCTGTGTAAATCGGCGTTTCTTCAAGACAGCTCTTTGTGAAGTTGTTCATATCTGGAGAAACAGCCTTGCTAGGTGTGGAAGAAACACTTCCAACTCTTGAATTACAATCTTGATCGTCTATATCACTTCCTGGCAATGAAACAATACCTGTACTGTTATCACTTTTGTAAAGATCCAAGTGCTTAACGCTGGTGTTTGAATCATTTGTACTAATAGCAAATGTATTGCTTGGTGATGGGGATGTCATCGTTCCAAACAATGCTGTCAAAGATGCATTTCTTGAGTGCTTGTGTGATGATGCTGTACCGGCTGACGCTGAAGAGTTGTGTCTTTCCACTTGCGAGTTGACTCCTTGATGCTCGCTCTTCAATCTGTTAATTACATCCTTGTTAGCCTTGTTCAAAGCTCGTAAATTTCTAAAGTTGAAAGTTCCGAAATCAACATTGGAATTTTTATTTTTGTCACTGTGTGTACTACCAGTGCTTGATGACTTGTTAATGGACGAGTTTTTACTTTTTGACATGGATTCACCTTTATGGATCTTGACCTTACTTTCACAGTACGTGTTGCCATTACTATTTACCATTGGTTGTAATATGGACCCAATGGTGGCAGGCTTTTGACCCTTGTTCATTTCCTCGCATTTGGAGTTATCCTCAAAGTTTCCAACTGTTTCAACTTTGTTTAAGCTTGAGTCCGAATTTCTACCATTTTCATCATCTTCATGACTTGAACTCCCATTGGAATTTGAATCTTCATTTTGGAAATCAACATTCATTGATAACCCTCTGTTATCAAAATAATCTGTATCCTCTGGATTTGAAACATTAGGAACAAACTCAGCGTCCTCCATGTAAACATTGTCCCAGTCCACATCGTCAAAGTATGGATGGTTTTTGATTTCATCAATGTCATTGTAGCCAATTCTATCCTTTGGATTAACAACCAAAAGTCTCTTAATCAAGTCCTTGGCTTCCGGTGTTATGTATAAAAACTCTTCTTCTTCACTTTCAAATTCAGGCCAATTGATTTCACACTTTAAAATCTTCTCAAACACACCACTTGGAGAATCAGCATGGAATGGTGGATAGGCAAAATGAAACTCAAAAAATATACACCCCACTGACCACCAATCACACATGGGTGTTTCACTGAGACCCTTGATAACCTCTGGTGCAATATAGTCAGGTGTCCCCATAAACTTGAAGTTCTTATTTGTGGCATCAGGATCAAAAATAACATAGTTGGTTACCTTGTCAATTGTTGTCTTTGATGATTTTCCTGAACCAAGTGGAGAGTTTGTGTATGTACTCTTGGTGCCTGAACCATCTTGTGCGGCATGAGGAATAGCACTTGGAGGAGTGGTACTTCTGTTTATGTCATCGTTCTCAACACTGCTATTGTATTCATTAGAAGCAGACATTCCATGTGTAAAGTTCTCATTCATTACAAACACACCCTTGTTTCCAGCACTTCCATAGTTTGATACTTCGTATATAGCACTAGAGCCAGAGTCTGTATCCAACATGTTATTGGAAAAGGAATAAGAGTTGTTGATCATCAGTTCAACATTACCATCCTCACTACTTTGTGCCTTGTTGTCCTTTGGTTGTGATGCAGATCCGCTGGATTTATGCAGCTGAGGTAAACTTGAAGAGGACCCAAACGATGAATTATAAAGATTTCTGTGCAATGACTTTGAGTGATTCTTCGGCATAGATCCTGAACTTTGTCTTGTGATTGCTTCATTTGTATTTCTTTGTCTATTGACCAAACCTAATCTACTCAAACCAAAATCAATGAATTTAACATGACCATTTCTGTCTAATAGTAGGTTATCAGGTTTTATATCATGATGGATAATACCATCCTTGTGCATATCACTTACACCAAATATAATTTCAGAGATGTACTGTTTAATCCACTTGGATGGCAATGGACCAACCATTTCAATTAATGTTCGTAAATCACCACCAACCAAGTATTCCATCACCAAAAACAAATGCTCTTTATTTTGGAAAGTTGCATACAACTGAGCAACGTAGTTTTTAGAAATCTGAGTCATCATGACAGCTCTTTCCGTTTTGACATTAGTCACTTGATTTTTGGAAATCATGTCTGCCTTTTTCAAACATTTTATTGACACATAATCTCCAGTGGCCTTTCTCTTTGCCAAATAAACAGATCCAAAAGCACCCTTCGAAATTGGCTTGACAATTTCGTAATGTTTGATACTCGGATTTACAGTGAAGGTTTTACTTGAAATCGATGGGGTGCTTATGGTTGAAAAAGATTTAGAATTTTCAGTCAAGATTTCACACTTGGAATTTGTTTTTGAGTGCATACTGGAGTTGTTAGTACTACTTGGAACCAAAACCGAACCCAAGCTGGATTTATGTAACTCTAAAGAAGGATGGCTAGGTGGGCCAGTTGAGCTTCTCTTGTGTAATACAGGCTTTGTCATCTTAGGTAATGATAAAAATGTTGAATGATTTGTGTCTGTGTTCAAACTAAATGGATTGTTAAGTGAAGTAAATGTACTCTCCTTTAATTCCGGGGAGAATGGAGCAGCTAACGGAGATCTTACAAATACACTTTTGGTTGTTGGATTCTTTTGAATTGAGGACAAATGTGGAATATTGCTGGAAACCTTAACATGCGACACTAAAGGCGAACTTCTTTTTGGGCCTGATGGGGAATTCCCATGTCTTGCACTCGAGATACTTGATTTTCTTTGCAATATTGAAGTAGCCACGGAAATGTTTGGAACGCTTATGTTGTTGGACTTTGATGTAGTGGAAGTTGTATCTTGATTTACCATGTTGGATCCACCTGTGGATGTTGGTGATATTGAATTTAGCATAGAGAATTTGTTAGATTCCGATAATATGCTCTTGTTGTTCATTGAGCTATTTGAAGCATCATCATCACTTGTTATGGCTGAAGATTCCTTTATGTGGTCATATGCCTTTGACAGCGGTGTATGATTGTTTGATTTATTGGATACGGATAAGTTCAAACCAGAAAAAGTGTCGCTAATGTTATTAGTTTTATAAAACTTTTTTCTTTCTTCATTACCAGTGTTGAAATCAATTAAATTCTTAGGAGAAGAAATAGAGGAGGCAGAATCCTTTGGTGGTAACATTTGGAGATTATCATCAGAATTGTTAACGTCTTTGCAAGATGTAAAAGAGTTGATCTCCTTGAGATTGTTACTTAATTCCGAATGGTGATCAAATTGCATTTTGTTGATGATTGAGCTTTCAATTCTTTGCTTAATTACCTCATTAGTCAAAATGTAGATTTCAGTTTTCAATCTCATATGGTATTGTTGGGTATGTTTCAAACGCATCATTCTTGTAACCTTCAAGTCACCAAGCTTTATGGTATCAAATAAAATATCAACAAGGCAATCTTGTGAATAACTTTTACCACATTCTATCTGTAATGCCACGGATAGCAATCTTTCCTTCCAATTTTGAACATTTTCTATACTTGTTTGGGATGTGGGAGAAAATTGAAATACTATATTTTCTAAAATAGGCTGTACATTAATTTTTTTAAGCTCACTATTGTTAATACTCAATGAATCATCACAAAAATTCAAAAACAAGTTAATCGTTGAGAGAAGAGATGGAGATGATATTTCCTGAATGTTAATGTCATCATTCAATGGTGTCATTATGGGTGAGTTATTATTATCAACAAGTTTGGACTTTATTTCCAAAAAAGTCTTTTTGTATTGAGTCAATTTTTCTTGACATTTGATAATCTTGTCGTATAAATTATGTTCATAAGAGCATAGTCTACAATGAGTCTCAAGCCACCAATCTGCAATAGGAGTTTCACAAATTCTACAGATCTCAGTGTTGTCTTCAGGAATGTTGTTAATGTCCGTGATTTTACCTATTCTGTTTAGTCTTTCATTGAACAGAGTGGCACCAAATCCTAATTTCTCAACAAGCTGGTCAGGAAGTTCATCAAGTTCATCGATGTCAAATATAGGCTTGATGATCCACATGGTAAAGCTAGGCTTGTTGGTAAAGACATCGTTGATAAGTACACCTTGGGCCTCGAGGAGATATAAAACTGATTTGTTATCGCCGTTATCATCATCTTGAGCCATTCTAGGAATTGAAAATCTAACTTTATAGCTTTGGTCATCCGTTAAAAGTAGTTGAGTTGTTCTATGAAAGACAGTTTTATCCAATTCAGATCCACCTAGAAAGTTGGATATGTCCTGACCTAATATATGTTCTTTTTTGTGGAGAATGAACAAATGGTCACTTATGTATTTGATAGTACCGTCAAGGTTCAATTCCAATAAGATAGTGGTGTTAGAATTACTGGCATGATCTAAAAGATCTCTATATTCCGATTGTTGATCATTTGCAGACTTCATTAGGAATTTGTTATCTTCATGGCCTTTGTATAAAGTGACATTGTGCGAAATGGATTCAGCATATGTGTCCTGTTTTTTCAAAGGGTTAATATCTTGATCGTCAGTTGTGATGGATCTGTTGAAGTAGTTATCTGTGGAAGCAAATGAGCTATTATCGTTGTTTTTATCACTTTGAGGAATGTTTTGCAAAGGACTGGGTGTATAATTGGATCGTTGATTGGAAACATCCCTACCAAAGTCATCCTCATTTTTGAAAGTGAATTGACTTAAGTAAGAAAAGTTTCTGTTTTGCTCATCTATTGTTAAAAAGCTGTTGTTATCTTCATAATCAGCATGATTTGAATTTCCATCATTGTTGTATTCGTTATCAATAGAGTTGCTGTTATTCGAAATTTTGTTTTTAATATTATTATTTAGCTTATTAAACGTTCCTTTAATATTCTTAGTAAGTTTCATCTTTCAGTTATATTTATTGTTTTGAAAAGAATCGAATAAAGATAAATAAGGAAGCAAGATGAATGATTACTTATTAGCCAATAATTAAAGAGGTATGAACCAACAGTAATAAGGTTATTATACAAGACCACAATTTAGTAAGATGTAACTTCACAGCTATAATTTGTAAGAAATAAGTAAACCAAAAAAGAAAAAACTGATTGTTTACAAAGCTATGTTGGTTCCACAAATCAAACAAAGAAGAAAAGATGAGGGCAAATGTTTTTATACTGAGGGATGTTAGGGTGTTAGTTATCTGGTTTGATTTCACTAGTTAAGAATTAAGATTCTATTTTGTACAGTAAGAGAAGAATTTATTGATTGTTAGATGTTTAAGATAAAGAACCAAAAAAAAAAATATACCAATATGAAAAAGAAAAGGAAATGAGAATTATTATGGTGTTTCTTCGAGAAAATGGAGGAAAAAAATTATTGATATGTTTAATTTTGTGCTTTTCTCTAAGATCTTCCCTTTATGGTAATTGTTTAGTATGATACTTTTGTTGGGGTAAAACTAATGTTTGGTGATGGTATTTATTCTGATTGATAAACAAAGCAGTTATTAAAGTACCAGATATTTAAAATATACTACAGTTGTTATTAAAATGTGATATAAATCCAACTATGAGCCTTAAAATTATATTTATTCAAATATGTTTTAGAAAAAAAAAATGATATGATTAACTTAAACATATGTATTTATATGTTCAAACTAATTGAAAGATCTCTCGATGTTTTTTTTATTTTAAAATTTTAAAAGATTTTCAAAAAAAAAAGAAAAGAAAAGAAAGAAAGGTAAAAATGTCATAAACATGATGTTTTAATGATTTTTTATAAAATACTTAGTGTACAAAAAAACGGATATGCAATAAATATATCATTAATAACATAGTTTGAACTAGGCTTTTGAACAAATTCAATGGCTCTCAATCAATATTAAGGAGGTGGAATTCTCATCACTAATGTGAGTTTAAGTGAAATCACCATATAATCTTTTTATTCTTGTGAATGTTTTTCTCCGGAATACCGAGGTCATTCTCCATGTATCTCCGAATCTGTTGAAACGAAAGATTCTCTGAAAAAAAAACAAAACAATGAAAGAACTCTCTAACAAATCAAAGCTCTTGAACCTTCAATGGGTAACAATTATTGTTTTGAAAATTGTATGTACAAAAAAAAAACTCTTTGATGTAAAGTCTATTAACTTTCCCTAGGTGGCGAAGTTTTCTTACACAACATTACACATCAATATTAATGGTGCGATGATAAATCAGAGAGCTGTTTCATTCTTATTTAAAGTAACCTTTTCAACAAAGCTGTATATCAACAAAACCTACTACGCTGATCACCTACCATTTTCTATTTTTAAACCAACTTTCTCCCTGGGTCCTTGACGATTTTCTTCATGAAGAAAAAATTGAAAAAAAAACAAAGAAAAAACATGGGCACCACTTGTATTTTTCTTCAGTATTTTGTTATCGTAAACCCTTTCGCTTTTATTCGCAGATAACCGTAACTTAGTGACCCCACAAGCAAAATAAACGAACTAAAGAGCCAGAAATACTGATACCGAATGCTTGATTTTTGATCGCCTATTATCAGCCCTCCTATTTCTATCAATGGAAAAGCAGATACTGCGGCAAACAAATACATCGTTGAAAACCTCTTTCCAAAATCATTACCTGGCCATATCTTCTTCAGTGCTGTCGGACATAGTGACAGAAATCCCGATATGGACGATCCATAGAAAACACAATACAGGTACATTCCATAATGGTGTTTCCCCAGGGCCATTAAGAACACAAACGTGCTCAGTGATGCTGTTGACATACATATAATGATCATTTGGAAACTTCCTATGTAGCGGTCAGCAAAAAAACCGTAGCTTCTCCCCACCATTCCAAAACAGTTCATAACTGTTATGAAATTATAGGATTCCTTTTGAGTGTATCCCTTTTTGATACAGTAGGATGTCAGGTAAGTTGCAACTATTGATGTTCCTACTTCCGCACAAGACAATCCTATTGATATTATCAAGAACTTATGGTCAAGGAAATACTTCAAGTTGATTGTTTCTTTCATGTACACTCGTAATATATCCAGGAAGCTTTCATTTTTGTGCTTTTGGCCCTCCCAATCAAAATTGTCATTCATTAAAACATAACATGATATACTTAAAAAAGTTATGATTCCCGAATATATTAGCATACTTTTCTCAAACCCCTGGCTGGAATAAGTCCTTCTTATCATAATGGGGAAAAATATTCCTCCCAGCGACCCTCCAAATGAGACTATTGCTGAATAAGTGGCTATCAATCTAGAATACCATCTTGAAACACTGCTGAAGCAACAAGTCATCAACAATCCTTGTGATATCCCAAAAAATCCATATGTTATGATGAAATTCACAAGCCTGGCTTCTTTCACGTGTATGTATTTCATTTCACTTATTTTGTAAGGACTCATCCTGCCATTAATGGCATATGAACTTCCACATTTAGAAAACCCAAAAAAGCTTACTATTGCCAAGATCCCACCAAACAGCGTCAATTGCTTTGTACCTGAACGGTCTATCTTACATCCTCCTAATATGCCCGCACCTAAAAGAAAAAACAAGTTTAGTGAAAAAATCCATGATATATTGACTGTTGATATTTCCCTCATCTCAATGTCAACGTTGTATTTCTCATGGATCTCTTTGTGGATTCTTTCCAAGCTCAGTTCAGAGTGCAACAAGGGCTCTAATGCTCCCGATGCATTCAACACTCCAAAGACCAAGGTCAGCCCAAAGAAACATCCAAGAGTATTCAGAACGGGCTTTATATGGTACGGATTCACATCTCCTGGATGCTCATTCTTTAAAAAATCAGATTCTTCATAAGAGAGCTCAATCGAGTCTTTCTCTTCCATATCGTATCTGATTTTTTTCTCTTTGGTTGTTCAACTCCTTTATTGCAAAAGGATGTTAATGAAGTCTAAATTTATATATATATATAATGAAGCCCATATCTTCGGAAATTAAAAATCATGAATCATTTTTTTTTAAATGGCCAATTCGCTGATAATATCATAATTTAGTCCCATACTATTCAAGACAACAGATCATGAATTTATAAAACAATGGCGAGCTTAAGAGTCATAAAATTAACTAAAATTTCAGACTTTCTCATTAGTTATTATCAAGCATATATATCACATATATCTCTCCCAAACTTAAAAGTACTCAGGTTGGTTTTCGTTTTTGGTAGTAGTTCCAGAGTTTGGTGGTGTGAATGCAAAACTTCCGGCACTAGTTTTGCTTTCTCTTTCCAAATTACTCCCAAACTCAAAATATTGCTTATTCGGTTGCTTTTGTGGTGCATCTACACCAGCCTCTTCTTTTGGCGACACAAGGCGTTCATTAGATTCTCGTATTTTTTTTGAACTTTCATAAGCTTCAATACCATTCGAGAGTTTTTTCCGCGATTCGCTTTGTACATCAAGGCCTCTTTCATTCGGCTTCACAAATGTTGTTTCCATGGGATCCAAAATGCTTCCTGCACTCAGCAAGGTTGATGATTTGCTATTGATGGGTAAAAACGGGAAGTTTTTGCTTGAATGGCTGCTAATGCCATTTCCATGGAAGAGATTTATTCTTTGATTCCCCATGCAGTTCAGATCGTTTTTCAATTCATTTCCGGAACATCCCATGTTGGATCCTGCTGTGAGCGGGGGAATCCTGTATCCATTCCCAATGTTCTGCCCAAATGTACTGTTGAAATAATTTGATCCTGGCCTCGAGAATGTCATGTACCCGCGATCAAGACCATTTCCTTGATTTCCCAAGCATTGTGCATCCAAAAAACTGTTCCCAAGCCATTGCGATCCACTTTCTCTTGGTTTGCTGACATACATGCTTGACAAGTTCGCCAAGTGCATTAGATTTCCGTTTGGCTTTTGGAAATTAGGCGATACTTTCCTAATATCCGGCAAGTTGATGCTTTTTTTACTAATTTTAAGTGGTGGTAAGAATAGTTTTGAAGCTTCATTTGCATTTTCGAAGTTCTTTTGTTTTTTCAAATTTTCTGAATGCTTTCTTTGCTGTGCCTTTGATGATCTTAGACTTTGGAACTTTTCCTGGGTATCTTTCATAATTTTCTTACTCTCTTCTAAGTGATTAGCTGCCAATGTTTCCCTTTTGCTCACATCTGGTTGCACAAACAATATACGGTTATCACTCATTGTTGTCTTTTTTCTTTCTTTTGTTTTTGGTGTATCACTATATGTATCATCATTAAGTATTGTCTTCAAGGTATCTACCCATTTATCACCAACCTGTTCCTTCTCTCCGTATTGATTCTTGACATTTCTTCTTTCCCTTCTAGCAGCAGTTCCACTATACTTACCCGTTTTCAAATATGCCTCCACTCTATCCTTATCCATGTATGTAATTAACGTAGGTACAGACACTTTAAATTTTTTGCATGTCTTTGACAAAGTTGTATTGTTTTGATTCAACAAGTAATACTTGGCTGCTTCATACTTTTTCATTTCCATCGTATAGAATGCCATTCCTTTAGTGGGCTTTGGGGGCAGCGTGTATTCTTTTCTGAGCTTTCTACCCTTTTTGGCCTCCTGTTCCTTATTTTTCAATATTCTATTTTGATCTTCTAAATCTTTAACAAATTGCAATTGTTCTTGTTTAAACCTTTCCTGGTCAATTCCAGAGATAGTCTTGACAAACTGTGTGTCTGATTTTGACTGTGTCCCAATTTCTTGAGGTCTATCAGTGCTTATTTCTGTTCGTCCTGTGCTTAGTGATTCATTGCCGAGCAGTGTCTTTTTACGATCTTTGGATATTGTCTTGGCAGTGAACTTGTTGAATGCTGGTTCAACAATATTAGTTAGTGGATTTATGTTCGCAATTTTTTTATCAATTAGTATCTTAACATTTTGAGCATCATTTCTGTATCCTTTTTTGTTTGCGCTCAAAGTGTTGTTTTGATCATCTGATGATTTAAAATCTTCAACCATGATGAATTATATTTTGTATATTCTTGAGCTGATTTGAGTTATTTATTATTGGGTTATTATTATTGAATCTATTCTTTCCTCTAAAAGCGAAAAAAAAACCAATTAGATATCAATATTATTACAATTGTATTCTCACTATTTATGTAGAGTTTAATTAATAGGTATGAACTGTCAAAAAGACTTTTAAGATGTTTGAATTTTGTTTCACAATTTCAAGATGTGCACAGTAATTAATTAAACTTGTCAACTAAGATTTATAACAAAGAATTGGAAAATCACTTTAGCATTAAAGAACAATATTCTTGTAACAATAAATAGAGTCTTATTTTAGTTTCAAGAGCAATATAAATAGAGGAAAAGCTAAGTGAGAACTTCTTTAACAATATCCAATTTATATTCAAAAGAAAAAAAAGAAAAACAAAAACCAAAAAGCTGTATGACTTGACTTGTGATTATGTTTCAGATAATTATCACTATTTCTTAATAAGTTGATAGAGTTTAACTAATAGACTTTATAGTATATGAATGTGGTGGTTGGTTATAGCGCTGTTTAAGTAATAACATCAATGAAAGGCTTTATGATACTGTTATGAAACAATGCTAATGTTAAACAAATTTTTGTCAAATATTACTTTAATTAAAGGAAACATAGAAAACACACACACATCCTAAACATGAAGTGATTTTAATTAATAAGCAGGGTTGATTAATAAGGACTGCAAACACACACTAATGAAATCAGGCCTCCTCCCCTTTCAGCAAAAAAAAAAAATAAATAAAAAAAATTTTTCATTCCTCAAATCAAGACTGAATTACTCTTTTAGGAAACTCACCGACGGAAAAAGTGTAAAACAATAGACGCGCTTAATTTTTTAACCTGAGGCCATCATTAATATTTCTTTTTGCCTTTTTCTACATATAAATTTGAGTCATGCGAAACAATCTAAGCTGTATTCCGTTTAGAGTAATTATGTTTTACTATGAATTAATAAAACCAAATAATAATAAGTGATTTATTACATACTTCGGTACGGAGCAAAAGATCTATGTATAATCAATAGATTTACTGGAGTGTTTTCTGAATGAACAACAACTTTTTTGTTTGTTCAGATGTAATGCAATATATATCAATCAATGCCTTCAATATTTATTTTTTACTTGACATGGATAAACAAATGGAGATAATAACCACATTCACAGTAAATAATAATAAATGATAAATAAAAAAAGCAAATTCTGTTACAATACTCCTAGAAACAGTTTTTCCAATGCAATTACAATGAATTCAACGACATTGTTAACGACTGATTCAAGTAGCACACCAAGCATAGAATCACATTCTATATCCACTGAACTCCAACACATGTCAAAATCACTCAATAACAAATTCGATGAAATAAAAGTTGTTTTGAATCTATTTAGTGAGAGCATACATTGCATTGAGAAAGAAAATAAAAAGAATGAAATAACAGCCTCCGACAGGCTTAAAGCATCTCCATTAAATTCTACCTTAGAAAATAACAGAGAGGATTACTCATTCTATCATTGCAACACTCAGCAACTGTTTCATAAAGAGTACTTTACAGAAACTTCCTCTTTACCTTACGACTTTAAGTTGATTAATTTTTTCTTACAGCTGCTGTCTACAGATAACGAAAGTTGCTCATCAATAGATTTGATGAATTTTGAAGACTTCAAGAGTTGTTTAATAGAACAAAAAATTACATTCACAAAGAAATTTTGCTTGGTTTACATGATAGAAAAAGCCTTAATAAAAGAAACCGACAATCAAATAAAGCATTATATCTGCTTAGTAGATGTTGCAAAATTTGAAATTCATGTTATAAATCCCTTGAATGAATATTCAATAAATTCCGATGTCATCAATTTGAAGCTTATAATTGATCAGTCATATAATTGTAACAAAACTCTAATAAAAATATGTCACAATCCAATAACAACAAAAAAATATAGCTCTGGCTGCCATACTTTTTTGAACATTTATTCTTTGGTTTCAGATTTGGACCAATTTCTTAGTAATGTTAATAACAAAGCAAATGATCAATTCTCGTTCTTTGTTCCTGAGAATCCTCATATTCGTCAACAATGCTATACAGTGCTGATGTATCTACTAGAAAGCTGCTCAAATAAAAAAGGTATGGAGCATTACAAGTATTACAAACAGCACGTAAAAAATATATTCAAATAAACACTTTTTTTATTTTATTTTGATTAAACTTTGTTCACAGCCGGATGCAATAATATTATTATTCACCACGCTACTAACAAAATAGTAAAGTGTCAGCAATATATTTTTCTCGTTCATTTTTTAAGTACATAAAGTTTGTACTCTAAAACGGTACCCAAAGTATATTTACGTTGGAGACTTCTTTCGTGGCCAAAAAAGATTTGTTGTAGACTTTTTATTACTGCAGAAAAAAAGCATCCCTATTGATCTTCCATTTTGAAAGTTGAGATTTATTTTTGGGGTTTTTCATTTTTTCCAATTCTCTACATAGATCGCTGAGGATAATTGGGTGTTTTAGTTAAAGATTATTTCCTTTTTCGAGTGACAACTTATTCTTCTTCTTTAAATAAGCCATTCATGATTTCCTATTTAGGTAATTTAACAATAGCCGCCTTTTTCATCTCCAAAAACGGAAAAGACTTAATCAATGTGGCCTTTAACACCTATTTTTGCTGTTTAGCTTATCATATATAAACAAGGGTGGCAAATACATGTCAGCATAAAGATAAGGTTTTACAACATTCATAACATTTATGACATTTTATAACATTTATATATAAGAAATTATGTTTTTTTTTTCTTTTATAGCAGAGAAAAAAGTCTAGTGTTATCGCTAACCATAAAGCTGCTTATAACCACTCAGTAAAAACAATAATTAAACAAATTAACTTTTTCCATTACCATGTCGTTATCCAATAAAAGTAGCAATGATGCTGACAAAAACATGAGTCACGCTAAAATTTGTTCATCTTTCCCAGCTGATAAAACAAACGTAATTCAAAGTTCCACCATTTCTGCTAAACCTTAGAAAAGATGTTTTGTAATGTACACCAATAAAACTTTATCTAATAAAAGAGATCAGAAAACAAGACATGACTTAACCAAAAACATTTTGAAGGAACCAAAAAACTTTATTCTTAGGACAGCAGATGATTCACAAAGTTTCATTACCAATGTCAATGATGAAATAACCAAAAATAGCGCTATTGAAAAAAAATCAGAACCGACAGACCAACCTCAACAACCAAAAGCAAATGCTGCAAACAAATCTTCAGAGTTAATTAAAATTGATGTTAACGCTTCAGCCACAGAATCAACCAAAAACAAGGTTTTTCTGTCCATAAGAAAAAGACACGAATTGGAGGCTAATACACCTAAGGATGATATCGACTTAACTGTATTTAAAAAAATTAAAATCTTCTTCTAATATAAAAACTGGAAAGACTGTTAATGTTGAGAAAAAGAGCAAGGGTAAAGTGATTATCAAAAAGTTTTCAAAAACCAAAAAGGAATTGACCAAAAAAGAGATCACAGATTTACTTGAAACAAGCAAAAAAAAACTGTGGTTTACAAGCCATTGAACTTTCATCTGAAAACATTGACACAAAATTGATGTTTAACAAGTTACTTACTGATGAATTAGAAAATAGCTTGCCAGACCCTAACTTGGGAATAACTTTAGTCTGGAAAAGTAAGCAACTTGATGTACGTTTTTTTGCTCTGTATGCAACTATTGAACAAGAAGAGCTATTTGATCTATCGGAGGTGGATGAAGTCTTATCAATAAATTCAACCATTAAAATCAGTAAATCTGATGCATTTTCAAAACTTTCTAGAATGACGCCATTTGGACACTGCAATATTGTTCAATTTCATGAAAAAATTAGAAAGTTATTCAATCCTGATCAAAAGACATTTCAAAAATCTGGAAAACCATTAAAGTTTTCTGCTGGCGACTACTTTATTAATGATTGTACGACCAGACATATAGAAGTTTTTACGTATGCTTTACATAAGATAATATCTTTGAGTTGCGTATCATCATTGTTACAAACAAAAGCTATTGAATTTCGTTATTTAAAAATGCGCCCTATTATTATGGCAAACACTGATTTGAAAACAGTACAGTGACCAAGTAAATTGGCAACTGTTGACGGATATTACTTTGCTGACAATTGCTACAGTATAAATATTAATGAAGAAATGTCTAATAAATACATACAACTATGCAAGATAATCACTCCAGAATTTTATGATATATTGCGTGTTTACTTGGAAGATTGTAAGTTTAAACGAACAGCCACTCAACTTCAACCTGCATTGAATAAGCTTGGGGGAATCTACAAAAGACATTTCAAGAAAGATCAATTAAGAAATGCACAGTTGAAAAAATATTTAAACACGATTTACAACTACTATTTGAACAAAAGAATAAACTTTTCTACTGGAAACACTTACAATGAGCTCATTGATGTTTACGAGTCGTTAATAGCCGCAGTTCAATCATATAACTCCGTTTTGGGCATAGACTAAATATGTGAAGCATTAAAATATCCAAGGCTTGTTGAAAATCTGAAAGTTGAAAAACATGACATTGTTGCTTCCCCTCAACTATACAAAAAGTTTGGTACCGAAGCAAAAAATCAAAAAGTAACTGTTAACAATAAACTTAATAAAAAACTATTTTGTTTTAATAAAACTAATGAAACACAGCTAAATAAAAAGTATAATGATGTAGAAAAAAGGCTAAATAAGAACGATCAAACTATTAAGAAGCAACAAGAAATAATTATTAACTTTATCAGTAAAAATGATATAACACAAGGTCAAATTAATTTTAACGAAAGGTCAATTTTGCATTTACTCGCCGATTTTAAAGCCATTATGACTGAAGCTTTTGATACAAGAAAACATGATAACATGATGAATAAAATAATTACCAATTCAAATGCTAGTTTTTCCAAATTTTTCTTAGCTTTAGAAGCCAAGAATGATAAAATGAGGAATAAAACAAATGGAGATTCAAATGCTAGTTTTTCCAAAATACTCTTAGTTTTAGAAGCCATAAATGATAACTTAAAGTGTATCAACGATCATTACAAATAATTAGCGAAGCTGCTCGATATTGAAACTCGTCTAAAAACAAGTAATCAAAAAAAAAAATGAAATAAAAGAATCTCTCAAATTTTTTAATCTAAACAAATAGTTGCAAAAAAAGCAAGTAAATTTAATGTGAAATAATTAGGTAAATATGATCTTGTCATTTCAATTCAAAGCTTTACTTTGCTTGATCTATGTGACCACTTATCAAGCATTATTTTTGGCATAAGTCTGAACTAAATTTATGCATTTATATAATTTTAAAGTAGTAGTTTTCTATTACAGTGATCCTAGATGGAATGCATTCAATTTTGAATATTGATATTCTTTTTTTTTTTTTGGTGCGTTTTTAGGCTAAGTTAAAATAGCAAATTATAATTTTTTTTTTTTGAAAAACAATCATGAAAATGAAATTTAAAACAACTTTCAACTCAATCAAATGTTGCTTTTATTATTTAAACAAAGCGGTATATATCTAGCATTACTCTAAAAATATTGTTGACTCTTAAAACACAAAATAAACAAATCTTGGTTAAGTAATAAAGTGATTTCTTCTTCTCAGAATGATGAAAGTTTGTCAAAATTGACATTCAATTTTTTGCCATTAAGAAGCCGTTTAATGCATATATTAAGACGTTTATAGCAAGATGACGGCTTGTTCTTTCAATACAGTACACTTTTTGCTTAAAAGCATTGTTGTTATTTAGTGAAATATTGAGATGTTCACTTTAAAATAGACAGAGTGGGTGGCCTTTGAATACTTAAAATGCACCAAAAATAACCAATTTCAATTGATTAAAGACATATCTTAACGCTACCATTTCTGTTTTTTACATACAAAATAAAGTCAACACCATATTTTGTTTGAATATTTGGTTGTTAAAAACATAGAATCAGAACAGCCAACTTTATTTCAGTACACTTGTACTTACTCAATTACTAAATAATAAATTTTTTTTTTCTATTCTTTTGATTTATTCAATGTGTTGAATGAAGGCTATATATATGTACTCATTTAGAGTACTGCATGCCAACGTCGATAGCAGATTTCCTAGTTATTTTTTGGGCTCATCAAAGTTTTTATTTTCATGATTGGTCGCAGGGGAATGATTGTCATTACTTGATCCAGTGACAATACCAGCTTACATTTGTGCAGCTTATTGGATATTTGCACGTTCTTTTAATTATTACCTTTACGAATGAATATGATGTCAACATTTTCACTGGAATTATTGATCAAGATGCCATCTTCATTTATTGAAGCTTTGCGCTCATATCCTGTTAAGCATTTCATATCAGCTTTCGAAAGTACACTGGCCAATGGTGTGTAATAATGTAATCTAAGACAAGCTTCACTGGGAAAACCCGGTATGCTTTTACTACTACTACTTTCGATCTGTTGTTCGCTGAATCTTTGGCTTCTCAAATCTTCAGTCTCTAGGTCAACCAATTTCAAAACAAGATTGATTGTAGCATTTTGTCTGGGATCTGTCAACTTTTCGAATATCTATATAGCAATGTTTGTCATTGATACCAAGAAATCTTGCAGATTTGTAAGCAGTTCCAATATTGACTGTACTATAGTGTCTCTATCTCTATATAAAACAGCGAGTGGGTTAAGATGTCTGTAAGCTTCTTCTTCAAAAATATCTAATATAAGTAGAGATTTATTACTGATGTCGTTAACAATTTCTTTAAACTTTGGCTGAAATAAATAATAGCTGGTATTTCCAAATCTAGTTTTCTACCTAGATATCTATGTGAAACTTGCTTAATGTGATCAAGACGATTGCCTAAATCATTGACGTTTTTATACCGTCTTTATTAATAGTGACAGTCCCATGTTCTTGTCTTTGATCATTTGTGTCTTCAAGAAAAAATCTGCTGAACACTTGCTCATTATTTCTAATCATTGCTCTTTGCTGAGCTCTTAGGGGATGATTTGGATCGTCATCATTTGAAGTAAGCGCCTCATTTTTTAATAAATGACGCTTTTCACTTTCTCGTTTGATCTTTCAAAGTGGTCTCATAATCTTTTTATATCATCAACTTCCTCATTCTCATCATCAGCATTACTTATATATGCATTTTGCAAATGTTGTGAGAGATGTACTTCTTCATTATTCAAAGCTTCAGCAAATGCAAAAATGTATTTTTCCTTTAAATTAGTATTTAACTCTGGATTTGTATTTTCATTACCTTTATCTTCAAGATCTCTGATAACTTTTGCTGATTCTCTAGAATGTGGTGAATTTCTTTCTATATAAAAATATCCATAATCAGTTGGCATTTTAGCTATTATAGTGTAGTGGTGGTTTCAGATAACAAAATATTTTATCTTCATTTATAGATGTTTCAGGGCAAATAAACCTAGATAAAAAAGCAGCTAATAAGTTTCCTTGGCCAATAAATAATTTGCCTGTTTGAAAGGTATTCAATTTATGACTGTTCATCTTAAAATCAATAAATAAGAAAAAAGATGGCAAATAAAATTAAAGTAAAAGGAGTTTGCTACCCAGATTATTTTTTCAATTAAGTAAAGCCTTTCATTGCTTTATCTTTCAATTAGTAGAATCAATTTATATCACAACCTGTATGAATTGTAAATAACTCCTTCTTATAACAATACTCAAAGTAACTGATTACATATGAAAAAATAGCTTTGCATAATTCTTAAAAAATCCAATAGTGCTTTCCACCGATATATAATTAATAGATTGTTACCATCCACTGATAAGATAAAAGATAGAGTTATATATAAGAAAACATGTTTGTTTTATAGTCGGATCTGCGGATTAAGTTGATTTCAAAATTTGATAATTAACTTCCTTATTGGGAAGATGATTGCCTTTTCTAAGAGCATGATGCCTCATAAGTCAACAAAAGTTTTTGTCAACAAATCACAGTTAGCTGATCACGATTTTGTAATTTTGGCGGGAAAAAAAAAGTGGCATTTTTTTCACTTTGTATCCAATTATTTTTCAACGAAGGATCACTCCGTTGTAGGTTATTTTTTTTTACCTCTTTAAATTTACTCTTGATTCAATGCAATCACAATAAATTGTTTCTTTTCATGATCAAAATAAATAAGAGATGAATGAAAGTTAAAGACCACTACATATATATTTAACATGAATTTTGACGAAGCTGTATTAAAAGTAAAAGAAATCCCAAACGGGAAGTTATCTCAAGATGAATTATTGCAATTATACGCTTTATTCAAGCAACATACTGTCGGTGAAATACCAGCTGACTCCTCAAGACCTGGTGTCTTTGCCTTGAAAGACAGATATAAATGGGATGCTTGGAAAAAGCTAGCTGGCATGTCAAAGGAACAAGCTGCTGAGGAATATGTAATCTTGGTTGAACAATTGCTAGCTAAGTACTTATAGTTAACGTATATAATGACTTTTATTTAATAAGATCATAATAATGGAGTATTTTTCTGTACTATGATATCTTTTAATACTTTTTGAAATAATTCGTGTTGATCATATTGTTTCATCATGTAGTAGTGGCATGACTTTATCAGACACCATCGATGGTGTTATCTATGTGTGTTTATTTTTTTCTTATGATTCTAGAGAATTGAGTCACGAGGTGATGCTGTAACGCGTTAACAACGTTTCCACGTAAGAAAAACCATAAGAAAATTAGATAAATAGGCAGAGATATTTGTCAGGAATCTTTAGAAAACTATTGACCGTTAACAATAAAACAAATAAAACTCCATAGAAAGTGAAAAGATTGGATTTATTTTAACTAAGATATTTAGGCGTTTTATTTATCTTGTGAGAGAAAGAGTATAGAGTTATTATAAAGCCCAAAGAAGTAAAACACAATATAAACTAAACTAATTTAACGATGGCTGTTCCAACTCTTCAACACACAGCACTCGTTAATCAACAAGTTATGATACCTTACATGAAACACATCGATGATTTTAAGGCAATTGTTAACACGTTCTTATACGAATGTACACAGATTATGAGAGATCATGCTATACATAATATAAAAATAGATGAAGATGTAGTAAAACAAAGTATAGGTACACTGGAGGAAAAGATGGAAAGCGTAGTAGATGACATAATGAACAGCTATGAGAACTTTTGCATGACGAAAATATTTAATCTTCCAGAAAATTTGGACTCTAGACTGTTTAGATTGTCAAGTCAACTAAAATTCAAAAATATTGATGAAAATAAGCATATGCAAGCTCAGCAAATAGTGACTGATTTGACAACGGAAATTAACTTGAGCATTAGAAAAGTTGAGCTGCTGAAGGAGCTTCTTAAACAAATATATTTGGTTAGCAAAAAACTTGATAAAGTCTACGCAGCAGTTCAAAATTTGATGGCCTTAAAGAAGTTTGACAATAAATCAGATAATCAACAGGATTTCACATGGCTCCTAGATACACTAAATAATGCTAATAGCATAACAATTCATCTGCAAAAAGGCATTGTAGATCTTGTAGCTAAAGCAACAGATCCATTCTTCTTAGAGCAAGTGCAAAAAGTATCTGAATTGTAAATATTATAGGTTAGTTTTTCTTTGAAATTTTCACGTGTAGCTTGATAAACAAAGTCTTGTTTAATATTTTTTTTTTTAGAGTATAAGAAGCACTTTTAGGTCAGCTTCACTGATAAATCATTAACACCCACCAACATCGATAAGAGCCATATTAAAACGAGTATGCTGATATTATTCATTTCATACTTATTCTCTTTGTTAGGAGCAATCTCCATTTGTGCTTCTGTAGAAGTAGCTGGTGAGTATGAATCCTTGAAGGTGTGGAACTCATTTATGAAAATGTATCCGATTTTGAGTGTAGTCAACAGTGATGAATCTTTTCTGCAAAGACAGGACATAGTTAACTATGTAGTTGAAGAGGTAATGCTGCATGATCAAGAAGAAGAGTCCTCTACACATTCCAATGTATACCAATACCTTTACAAAAAATCACCTATGTTGGCTAATGTTTACAAAGGTTATTATGATATCAACATGCCTTTAATCTTAAATAAATCTCCATACAAAACCCCTAAGTTTGTTCTTAATGGCGAATCTTTTGACTTGGATGAAATTTACTATCTAAAAACAGACAAATTAACTTTACAAGCTGAATTTCATAACAGTATGAACACTAAACAGCCAATTATTGGGAGTGTTGAAGGCTTAATAAAAAACTTAGATGGTGAGATAAATCAAGAAGAAAGCATACTGTACCAGGCTAGATACATCAATACTGAAAAACCAGTGATTGAACTTCATTGTAGGTTGAGTGATGAATTCTTTGAATTGTTCGTCATGGAAGCACTTGAAGGTAAATTTAATCTGGTCTGGTATGATACATCAAATATAACTTTTTATGATCCTAAACACACCGAAGAAGTTAATTTATATGAGTTAAAATTTAACGATGTAAAGGGATTAACTTTAAATAATACTGAAGTTGTGTCAGATGCAGTTTTAACGGACAATCAAAGAAGCAATAAGAAAGGATTTATGTCTAATCTAGATAACTTGATTACTTTAAACATCATTGAGCAACATCTCAATGATACATGGGGAACTTTAGACTATATTTTCAACGCCACCAATAATTTAATTTTTAATGATTACCTACAAAATCTTGCTCGAGAATTTAATTTGAATAAAGAGGATTTTGTTTCGCAAAAAGAGGATATAATAATCAAAAATTTGAATTTATTGAAACAGAATGGAATTTCTTATGATAATTTAGGGTTGTACATAAATGGAATGAATATCTTGAACCATCACGCATCTCAAATGAATGTTTTAGACACTATCACACATGAACTTAAAGTGATGAATGGTTTGAAAAATAGTATTACAAAGGTCTTTCCACAGCTCAACAAGCAGGTATCTATACAATCAATTAAAAAGTTACTACTTGAATATGAAGTTATGTACTCAAAGCTGTCCATGTTTAATCAGCCTAGAAAATTTGATCTACAAAAAACCGAAGACGACAAAGAGATTGTATTGTTTGTTAATGATCTAGAACATGATTTTCAGTATAGAGACTTGAACACAGATCTACATAAATTTTTATCCTCTTCTCATGAAAAGGAATTCCCCGGAATGAAGGAAAACTGGAATGACATTGTATTTTTATTAGATATAAACAACACCGATATGCTGAGGGACTTCATAAGAGTTATCACCGTAATTTCAGATGGATTTCCTCAAAGAATCGGGTTCATTCCTTTAACTAATGATTTAAATCTATTGAATAAGATATTACAGGTTTATAAAAGTCCTATTAAACTGGCCAATTTGCTAAAGGATCCAAGTGTAAGATCAGCAAAAGCAAAATACGATACGAAGGCTAAAGAACTGAAATCAAACATCGATAAGTTGCTAGAAGATATGAATTTTACTGACAATGAAGCACTTATCGTCAATGGAGAAATATTTCCATTTAGGGAAAACACGTGGAATTACTATATTACTTCAGTATTGAACAAAGACATCCAGTTTATCAAGACTTTCTTTCAAAACATGGAGTACAGAGGTGAAAGCTTTGGTAATGATACACACAAATTAAGAGATGTTTTGTTTTCTGAATCTTTTGCATTCATAGAGAGAGACTTAACATTGACACCTGATTACTTTGGGGATGCAATGGTAACAAGAACTAATTACGATTACATCTTGGAGCTTAGAGATATGGGTCACGTATTTGAGTTTGTCAAAAACACACAATACGAGATAATTCACACTATATCTTATGTTGCTGACTTTAGTAGTATAAGCCAATGGAAGAATATTTTTAACTTAATTCAAAATAACTTATATGGTGTCAGAATAAGATTAGTGACATTATCTAGTCCTACTGATAAAAATTGGTTAAAGCTTCAAGAACTTTTATATGCAGATACAGAGACTTTCTTGAAATACATAGAGAAGCATGAATCCAATAAAGTCAATACCTTCGAACCTTTGCCGGAATCTGTAGACTTGAGTAATTGGCTATTGGATCTATCTTATAAACAGCTTCAAAGTCAAAGATTTGTGGTTTTAAATGGTAGATTTGTTGATTTGAGTTCATACACTGATAATATCAGTACTCAATCGTGGTTCAACTTTATTAAATTTGAAAGCTTCAAGACTTTACAGACTGCCACTGCGTTGAATATTGCGTTTAAGTTTGAAGAAAATTACATGATACCAATGCAGACCATTGAAGACATTGTTTCTCACTTAACTTACTTTTCACATAGAGAATTATCTCAAGGTAAAGAGAATTACGAACAAGGTGTTCATTATACTGCTGAAACTGTACAAACCAGACATCCTTTGAATCAAGTGTTACTACATATGGAGGCCGATAAGAACATTGATATATTTTTGAACTCTAAGAATTTCAAGAAGGACTCTGCAACCAAGCCTATTGATTTGATATTAGTTATAGACCCTATTGAAGAAAGAAGCACAAAGTTTATTGAGATTATAAGGTCATTGAAACCCTTGAAAAAGTATATTAATTTACAAGTTCTTTTGATGCCTACAACAGAACTAACCATTTTCCCCCGTCAAACATATTTTGGCAAATTAGATGAATTGGAATCCTTGTTAATTGATGGAAGTTCTGATTTTGAAATCAATAAAGTTCCAAATTACAAAAAGTTAGAAAATCATAAAATTATGAGTTTTAGCGAAAAGGTAATTTTGGCTGATGTGTTTGTTCAAAAACTAGTAAAATCTATAAAGGGATGTTCCCGTACAACTGTAGAGACAGACATGACCAATGTATGCGTATCTGTTGTAGCTGATGATGAAAGCGGAGATGAGATTTTTAGGGGGTTGTCAATGTCAACATTTGGCTATTCTCAGATAAAGATCCCAGTTTCAGAAACAAGACCAATGAAAGTTGTTTCCTGCGATCCAAGATACGAGGTTTCCAATATTACTTTGGATATGAATTCTGATTTCACTAAATGGGAAAATTTCTATACCAAAGATCTATTGACGAGATCAGTTTTGGTTCAAGTAGCTGAAACATCAAATCAGGGTGAAGTAATGAAATTTGATAAGCTGTCTGTACTAACCATAATTCAGAACCAACAGGATCTATCTAAGCTCTCAAAGGTTTTATCAAACAAAGATAATAAATACTTCGTATGGAATACAGAAAATTCAGGAGTATCAAGAGAGGAAATATTGAATAATTTACCAGAACATTTTGACATATCTGTAATCAACTTCAACTGGGCGGATTGGATAAGGCCAACCAACATGATTCGTCATCAAATGAAGTTTGCTAAATTTATGTTGGTTGATGTAAATTTGCCTATAGAGGTTGACGAGTTGTTATTTATTGATCTTGAAAGAGACGTTGATGATAAATGGGAAACTATACTAACAACCGGCTCATTGAGTCAATTTTTGGGAAGTGAAGATATTTTAGGTCTTGAAAAATACACTGATGACGATAATGTAGAAAAGTATTGGACAACAGAGGAATACTGGACTAAGTATATGGAAACAAATGAATTGGATAATTTCTTTAAGACAAATAACTATGTTATGAGAATGCAGAAGTTTAGAGAAAGAGGCTATGGTGATATTCTAAGAGTACATTACCAAAGACTAACAACAGATATAAACTCACTAAGTAAATATGATGAATCTTTGATAAATAATGCACAAGCTTTACTGTCTGTAAAAGCTATTAGCTTTGTTAACTCCGATATCGACTTAGATGAATTATGATCTCAAAGTTTTACTACACAAGCATTTCAGCACAAAATTATATATTTACATAACAAAGCTTTCTAAAAGTATTAATTTGAGATATTTTTAAGGTGTCATGAAATTTTGGAAGTCATTTCTACTATGGTTTTAACTTCAGTATTAAATATGAATGAACAAAAAGTGTCGTTTATTGGCGTGTAATTCTCCTTTCGAAAGGAGTAAAAAAAAAAAAAATAAGATATGAGTATCAAACAGTCATCTGAAAACATGAAAAATCCATTAGGGTTTTTATCTTTTTTTTCAACCTCTTCTGTTACTATAATAATAGACCAAAAACAAAAATGTCTCAAAACATCGACAATATTCATGCTACCAGTTTTGATCCCTCAAAAATAGTCATTGATCAATCTGCAATTGAGTCCAATGTTGTATACACGCAATCATCTAATAGCAATGTCATTTCTTCAATAAAAACTCCTAAGCTACGTCCAATGTCCGTTCCAAAAAAAGAGCTAAACGATAGAAATTTGCCTAAAAAGCCTTCAGTTCTAGCATGTGATAACTGTAGAAGCAAAAGAATTCGATGTGATCGTCAAGTTCCCTGTGGCAGATGTTTGAGGAAAGGCGTTAAGTGTGAAAAGACAAAGTTGGATTTAAGAAGAAACAGAGTTAAAGCAAATGAAGTTGATAAGTTGAAAGAAAGGATTTTAGAGCTAGAAAACTTGTTGGATATTAAAAAAAGTCTTTCGTATAACGGATTCTCTAATAATTGCAACATCGATGAAAATTTGATGAATCCATCACAGAATGTTAATATTATCAAATCTATCAAAAACTTTTTTCAATTTTTATATCCAGGGTTGACATTGTTCATTCATAGGGAGTCTTTCTTGTATTCTTTTTTTAACGAATATAAAAGTAATTATAAGGAGAGTAACTATTGCTCTATTGAACTGGTGTATGCAGTTGCAGCATTAGGATCTCGAGTATCTGATGATTTGAAACAATATTCAGAGTTGTATTTCAATACTGCCAAGAACGGGGTTCTCAAGAACAGAGTATTTCCTGAAGATAAGTCAAACTCTGTTTCGCTAATTACAACAGTTCAAACATTATTATCTCTTTCTTTATATGAACTCGGTAATGGTAATTTCAATCAGTGCTTTTACTTGTCGGGTATAGCTTACAGAGTTGGATTTGATATGTCATTTCAATTGGATCCATCAGCTTGGTTTGATCTGAAACTTTATAATAACCAACAACAAAGTCTGCAGAACGGAATACCTGGCTATGATGTTTTGACACAAGAAGACATAGAAATTAGATCAAGAATTTATTGGGGATGTTACCTAACAGATCACTTTATATGCCTAGTATTGGGTAGAAATCCAACGCTATTTTGTTATAACTCTACTATTCCGGACTCCATAGAAATGAAAGAAACAGATCAAACAAATGATTTCCAATTCAAAAGCAAAAACCCTGTAAACATATCTGTGCCTTTGAAGCAGTTAATTATTCTATCAAGAATTGTAGAAATTTTCACTAAAGGTTTCTTCATGGAACACCAGATTGAAAAGGTGAAAAAATTGCATTATTTGGCCAAGTTTAACGAAAAGCTTGAGTTATGGCGATTGTCTTTGCCAGGTTTTTTGAAATGGGATAAAAAATTATTAATGGATCCCAGCTTTTCCTCTGATCCTACTATATCTTACTTTTGGTACCATTACTACATAGTGGTACTAACTTTCAACAAACCCTATGTTGAGGAGAATATAGACGTTATAAGAAATGCTATAGATTCTTTGGAAATGATGCTGGAAAATTTCTCCAAGGTACATGACAAATATAATCTTTATCAACTGTTTGCTGTATCCATAGCATCAAATATTTTGTTGAAAATAAAAAATGTCATTAATGATGAAGAGCTGAAAGCGTATGTGAACAAGAAGACTATATTTTTTGGCAAAACTTTGGGTAAACTGAGCAAATCTTATGACTATGCAGAAAGAATTAAGCAATTTCATATATTTGATTATACTGATATGACTGGCATAGATAGTAATCTACTTCTTGATGTGAACAATTTTCAAGAGCCTAAATTTGACAGCGATGTTATCAAACATGAATCTCATAGCGATCTTTCAAGTACCGTTGAAAACGCAAACCCTAAAAATGAAACACACAATGTTGAAAATACCAATGCTATTCTGTCGATGTTGTTGAATAATCAATATAATGTTGATGTTGATGATTTTTCCAGCTGGTTAAGAAAAACATCTGAGCCCCAAGCAGGTTCACCTAGTGCCAGTCTTTTCCAAAATGAAAGGCAACCCGGAACGCCAGAGCTTACTGGACTCGAACATAAAAAAAGAAAGATGTCAGTTGCATTTGACAAGAATACTAGTAGCTTTTTCAAGCCATCTCAAGAAGCATTCAACAGTATCAAAAACTCTAATGATTTTTCCTTGAACGAGGAAGTTGAAGAAGTTATTAAAAAACTGTTTCTTAATGACGATCCTGAGTTTGAACAGTTTATCAAGTCAGGTTACCACACCTTCTGATTATATAGTTGACAAATGCATGAATTGTATAGAGCGGTTTTATAGTAATCATTATTCTTTTCTAATTTGTTTGGAATTATATATAGCTATCATTGGAAAAGTCCTCATCACTACTATAGAGCTCATTATCTGCTATTTCCTCTTGATAGTCATACCATTCTTTGATTCTTTTTAATAATTCTTTCTTATCTTGCCATAAATTTGCAGCCTCTACATTCAA
Organism: Hanseniaspora lachancei; assembly: GCA_030567275.1. NCBI lineage: Eukaryota > Fungi > Ascomycota > Saccharomycetes > Saccharomycodales > Saccharomycodaceae > Hanseniaspora > Hanseniaspora lachancei. The sequence goes on along the minus strand of JAJLRX010000228.1, from coordinate 136,583 downwards.
TGGAGAGGCATTATTGGGATGTTCGAGTAGAACTTGCACTGATATAATCACTTGAACTAAATTATAGACAGCTGACCAGTTCTCTTTCAAAATATCAAGACATATATTCCCAACATCATCAACATTTGGATGAAAGATCTTGGTTAGGAATACTACAGCAGGCAGCTTGTATGGATATTCCTTTGGGATTTTAATATGTAATTTAAACTTGAGGTCCTGGTATGTGGAATTATTGGGACCTTCAATAATAGCTTCCCAGAGGTATAAATTTTCTGGACTTTTAGGAAAGAGTAATATTCCCTTTGGTGAATGCTCTTGCTTTAAAATTTGTAGTAGTTCCTTTTGGAGTCTTTTTTGGGTTTGAGCTGACATTAAAGTTTTGTAGAAGAATGAACTTGGGCAATTAGTATCTGGATCATACTCTAAATATGTTAATTAACAAAACATTAAGATAAATAGAGAAAAAAAATTTTTTTATTTAATATGATTATACTTATTTTGGCACATTGTTTATTGTATGAAATGTTCATAATGGTTATAACTATTGGGATTAATTAAATCAATATTTGTGCTATATTCCTTTGGTGGTGTAAAAATCACGTGAGTTACCCAACCCTTATAATCGGTCCTCCAATGACATATGATTGTTCAAATAACATGAAATATGTACACAAGAACTAAAGAAAAAAAAAAAAAAACAGGATAAACTTAAGTAATGATTCTGTTTGTACTTAAAAATATTTAATAGCAGCCAGGATAAACAAATAGCTCACAGAATAGTAGCAAAAAAAGAAGTGACTATAGTTGTTCAACGTTTCTTTCGTATTTGATATGTGTGCTCGTTACTAATTTATCGGATATAAGCTATTCTTAATCAATTTTTCACATCAAACGTTATACTTTATTTTGATTCTTTTTTTCACATAACCGCCAAACGACTCATTTTTGTCTTTGAACATCATCGTCAAAACAAGTAATAAACACCAAAAAAGGAAAGAGGGAAAAAATTTTTTTTTTTTTTAATTTTTTTTTCTGGCAGTCTGATTTTATTTTTTTCTACTTTTTTCTCCACTCAACAGAGTCATTGCGATTACCAATGTTATAATTGGAAACGATATAAAGAATAAGAACATCATCCCAAACATAACATATTATATAAAGAAAAGTGTTTAAATTCAATTTTTTACACTTCACTAAAGGACATCATATATCTAGAAAAATGTCTGACTTCAATTTTGGTGATAAATCCTACTGGACTGCCTCTAAAGTAAGAAACACTTTTTTGGAGTACTTCAAGGAGAAACACAACCACACATACGTTAAATCATCCCCTGTAATTCCTTTTGATGACCCAACTTTGTTGTTTGCCAATGCTGGTATGAACCAATACAAGTCCATTTTCTTGGGTACTGTTGATCCGTCAAATGAATTTTTCTACAACTTGAAAAGAGCTGTCAACTCTCAAAAGTGTATCAGAGCTGGTGGTAAGCACAATGACTTGGAAGATGTCGGTAAGGATTCATATCATCACACTTTCTTTGAAATGTTGGGTAACTGGTCATTTGGTGACTACTTCAAGAAGGAAGCCATCACATTCTCTTGGGAATTGTTAACTAAGGTTTATGGTATCCCAAAGGAATGTTTGTATGTCACTTACTTTGAAGGTGACTTGAAGAATGGGTTGGAACCAGATTTGGAAGCCAAACAAATATGGAAAGATGTTGGTGTTCCTGAAGACCACATTCTCCCTGGTAATGCCAAGGACAACTTTTGGGAAATGGGTGACCAGGGTCCATGTGGTCCTTGTTCTGAAATCCACTACGACAGATTAGGTTTGAAATTGAAGAGAAATGCCTCCAGTTTAGTCAATGAAGATGATCCAGATGTATTGGAAATTTGGAACAATGTCTTCATTCAATACAACAGAGAACCAAGTGGTGAATTGAAGCCATTACCAGCTAAGCATGTTGACACCGGTATGGGTTTTGAAAGATTGGTTTCTGTCTTGCAAGATGTAAGATCCAATTACGACACTGATGTTTTTATCCCATTGTTTGAAAGAATTCAAGAAATCACTGGATGCAGACCATACAGTGGTAAATTCGGTGCTGAGGATATTGATGGTATTGATACCGCTTACAGAGTTTTGGCCGATCATGTTAGAACATTAGTGTTTGCCTTAGCTGATGGTGGTGTTCCAAACAACGACGGTAGAGGTTATGTGTTGAGAAGAATCTTGAGAAGAGGTGCCAGATATGTCAGAAAGTACATGAACTACGAAATCGGTTCCTTCTTTTCCAAATTGGCTCCTACTTTGATTGATCAAGTTAAGGACATCTTTCCGGAAGTTGAAAAGGATACTGCTTATTTATTTGAAATCTTAAATGAAGAAGAAGTTTCGTTTGCCAAGACCTTGGGTAGAGGTGAAAAATTATTCGAATCATATGCCAAGGTTGCTGAAGAATCTGCTGAAAAGACCTTAAACGGTAAAGAAGTATGGAGACTATATGATACGTTTGGTTTCCCTGTTGATTTGACCAGATTAATGGCTGAAGAAAAGGGGTTAAAGATTGATGAAGAAGGCTTTGAAATAGCTAAGAAGGAATCATATGAAGCTTCCAAGAGAGGTGGTAAAAACAAAGGTACCTCTGTCTTGAAATTAGATGTTCATGCCATCTCTGAAGCATCCAGTGGCTTGAAATTGCCAAAAACTGATGATTCTTTCAAATATGGTTTGGAAGACATTCAATCCAAGGTTCTTGCCATATACAATGGTGAATCTTTTGTTGATGGAATCAAAGAAAACGGTAAGCAATTTGGTGTTATCTTGGATAAGACGCCATTCTATGCTGAACAAGGTGGTCAAGAATACGATACTGGTAAGTTAGTCATTGATGGTGAAGTTGAATTCAACGTTACCAATGTCCAAGTCTACGGTGGTTATGTTCTTCACACTGGTGAATTGGTTGAAGGGACTTTGATGGTTGGTAACGATGTTATATCTTCCTATGATGAATTAAGAAGATTCCCATTAAGAAACAACCATACAGGTACTCACATGTTAAATTTTGCATTAATGGAAACCTTGGGTAATGAAGTTGACCAAAAGGGTTCTTTGGTGTCTCAAGAAAAGTTAAGATTTGATTTCTCTCACAAAAAGGCCTTGTCTCTGGATGAATTAGTTAAAGTCGAAGATATTGTCAACAAGCAAATTAAGGAAAACATGCCAGTCTACTACAAAGAAGTTCCGTTGGAACTAGCCTCCAAAATATCTTCTGTAAGAGCTGTCTTTGGTGAAACTTACCCAGATCCAGTTAGAGTTGTATCTGTTGGAATACCAGTTGAAGATTTGATTGCTAACCCTGAATCTGATGAATGGAAGAACTACTCCGTTGAATTCTGTGGTGGTACACATGTTGCCAAGACTGGTGATATTAAACAATTTGTTATTATTGAAGAATCTGGAATTGCCAAGGGTATTAGAAGAATTGTTGCTGTTTCCGGTTCTGAAGCTTTAGAAGTGCAAAGAATTTCCGCTGATTATGATTCCAAACTGGAAGCTGCTGCTAAGATGGAAACTTCTGCTGCCAAAGAAAAGGTATTAAAGGAATTGGGTGTTGCCTTAAAGATTTTACAAATTTCTACTATTGATAAGCAAAACTTAGTTGCTAAGTTCAACAAGATTGAAAAGGTCATGAAGGATGAACTAAAGAAAAAGGCTAAGGAGGACACAAAGATTGTTTTGGACTTAGTTGCCAAGCACTTCAACGAAAACGAAGACTCCAAGTTCTTAGCTGCGCATGTTAACATATCAACCAACAGTAAAGCCATCACTGAAGCCATAACTACCTTGAAGAAAAACAAGCAAGAGAAGGTATTATACTTGATCACTGGTAACGAAGAAAACAAATTAGGTCATGCATGTTATGTTCCAGACTCTTTATTGGAAGCAGTTAAGCCTCAAGATGTCACTGCCAAATCTAGTGAGTTTATTGGTGGTAAGACTGGTGGTAAAGGAAATATTGTTCAAGGTAACGGTATGAAGTTGGCTGAAGTTGAAAAGGCCATTGAAGCTGTTAATGAACTACTAAAGAGTAAGTTAGTTATCTAAGATATACACTATTGTCTATGTCATTTATATAGAAAAAAGCTTTGAATGTTTTTTATTTGTCTTAAATTTACATCTTACGGATTATTATGTTAAGTCTTCAACCCGATTGTTACTGCTCTTTTCTGTCTTTCGCAAATTAGCTTGAGGAGCAAATACTTTTTTTTTTTTTTTTTCATTAAAACGTTTAATGCTGATAATATACAAATGACGCACTCGATGTTTTTATTTTTTTTTACTTTTTAACAAATAAACTGATTTTGGAGTTGTAGTAGCACTGCATTCATCAAATATAAGGAGACTTAGGGTCAGAATAAACCAAACAACTCTAACTGTCAAATATAGCAACCCTCTTCAAAATTAAAGATCTTTTGTTTAACAACTATGGAAAATAGTGGAAATACCAATTCCGGTGAGAAGAGAAAAAGATATAGACAAATAGTTTCATGTAAATCTTGTAAGAGTAAGAGAGTTAAATGTGAACAGGAAACAGATGCCGCTATTATAAACACACTGACTTATAAAGTCAATGATGAGAGCAAAAAACCTTGTAAAAGATGTATATCTAAGAACATCCAATGTGAGTATTTCGAGAAGATCGTTCCCCCATCAAAGAAAAAGATCACTGAAAGACCTTACAAGAGAAAAAAATCCAAAACTGAAGCTAGTGATGTATCGAGTACAGTGTTACCAGGAACACCCGGTATTTTAGGATCTCAAATAGGCAACGATACTCAAAACAACACCAATGTGCCGAATTATATTAGTTCTATAAAGCAAACGATGTCATTAGCACAATTTAACAATGCTTCATCGGAAAATAAACCCACATTGAACACCATCCCTTCTATAGGATTACCAAGTGTCGTTGATTTGCAAAATAGCACTTCCTTATTAAACTCTAATATAAGCCACTTTTCTGCAGAAACGACTACAGCGATGGCAAATAAAGGTAAAAGCAGCAATCCACTGAATGACTTAGCAAATATTGTAGCTGATGATATGAAAAATAATGGGTTGGGAAATGGCATTGCAAACAAAACTACTCATTCAAGGATGTCTGATTATACATCACCAAACATGGGGTCAATGGTAACTAACATTACAGGGCCTTACATGAACCAGGTGTTTTTCCCTAAGAATTCTCCTATGACAGAACGGATTTTGACATCAAACACAGTTAACAAAACCAATAGTATATTTGGAAATGTAAAAAGAGCACCTTCTATAGCAGGTTCACCAAATAATATCAACTTTCTACCAAGAATTCAGAACTTTCCGGTTAACAGTTTCATGTGCAATGAGAAGCCATATTCGCCTATGGAAATTAGTCATGCATTAAAGGCACCAAACCATACGTCACCTGAAGCCTTGCCATCTCAAAAAGGCAAAGGAATGTTTATGAATAGTCCTAAACCATTTGAAGGAACAATGCATCCATTGAAAAACTTGACTCCAGGATCAACAAACATTATAGGTCTGGAACACATCAAGAGTAGCAGTGTTACCAAACCATCACCAACATTCAAGGAAAAGTACTACACAACACCATTGAATGACGGCACCATGGTTGAAAATCCAATTCGAAAACTTGACATGCATCATATCCATAATGAATCCGTGTTCACATGCTCAGCCATATCAGTGCGACCATGGTTTGAGGAAAGTAGGCTTGTGCAGAAACATAAGGTGTTGTTTGATCATTTGCAAGAAAAGTCTCATGAGCAGCGAAACAAGCAGAATGATCACGGGATAGGGAATATCAAAAAGGATAGGTTGTTGATATTGACGTCTCTTGGTCAGAGCGATCAATCAGGTAACATATGGGACCGGATTGTTCAGATCTTGCCGCCAATGGACGACTTCAGGGAGTGTATCAAGACATATTTTAACAGCAACCTTCACATGCATGTTAGAGTGGTTGACAGAATATCCATATTCAAGACATTGGACAAATACTTTGAAGTTGAAACAGTCAGTCTTGAAACAACAGATGACAACATGACGAATGCGAACAACACTACATATAAAATCATCAAGAAAATAAAGTTGGACCAAGCAGATAATTTCTTTAATGTGGGTATAGTTTTGCAAATTTATAGAATAGTCATGGGGAAAAACATCACTGAAAAGGAAGATGATTTGTTCAGGTTGATGGAGATTTTTTTGAATGGACTGAGTTCTGGGTTTATCTGGTCTTTTACGAAGTTGCAGTTTTCAATATTTTGTTATTTACAAAGACACATTGATTTGACCATGTCTGATTTCGGGTTCAATTTCAAAGTGATCTCGGAGCAGATAGCCTCAACGTGCTTGAAAATAGGACTTAACAAGGGTCTGAAGAATTTCTTTGGTAAAGAATGTGAGTTACCTGAGTGGATTTTGAAGAACATGTACATGTGGTCACTGTACTTCGATATGATGCATGCCTTGGAGGCCGGGTGTGCCTTGGTAATACCATATGACCCGATCATAGAAGCTGCAGAGTTGAATGACGCTGAAAGAGGTAGAGATGGATTGTTAAGAAGATTCATCTTTTTGGGAAGAAAAATCATTAATGCCCTTTACGAACCATATGGGATTCCTGACTTTGATGGGATGTTGGCCAAAATTAATGAATTTGAAAATTTGGAATTCATATCATTGGACAATTATTGCAAGATATCCACGGTTGATAACATCGATATATTTGATTATTCAGTGTTAGAGCCCCTGCTGGATTTAAAACTTACAATTAACATGTTGAAACATTTAACATCCAATAGGTCACTGATGAACATTGACTTTGCATATTTTTTTGGGTTTACGTTTGCATCCTTAGCCATTACCATTGTGATGAGAGAAAAATGGCAAAACTCATTAGATAGAAAAGAAATGGTGTTAAGCGCTAGAGGGGATGTTAAGAAAATAAACGTGAACCACCTATCTTATTTCCACTCATTAGCTGTTCAAAGAGATCTGATCGATAAGATAGGAATAACATTTTATGAAATGCTCTACCGGTTCAATGAGTACGAGAGCTTTATGAATTTCAGAAGTGTTGAAGAACAAAACATATACACACACGATGATGTTTTATCGCATATGATATCATTAGTTCTGTTGGGAAAGAATATGCCTTTGGATTTGGAATACAATGCCAAGGACTTATTGAAGGCTTTCACCATCATAACGGAGAGATTTTACAATGTTGACATGTTTGGGGAGGACAGGCAGCCACAAATACATTTCAGAGAGTTTGAAACCATATTTAGAAACATTTATAGCTACTCATTGAACAATCTTGAATCAGGCATGACACCTAAGCCGGCATCTGTTTCAGGAGAAGGTCGTGAGGAAGGAGTAATCAATGTACCTAATCAAGAAAGCGTAGGACCTATATGGAATAATAAATACAATCAAATTGAACTGGAAAACGAAGCGGAAGAAATGGAAAATCCAATGCAACAGATGTGGTCAGAGGAGGACTTGAATGCTTTGCAGTTATTTGATATTGATTTCACAACATTCCTGACTCCATTTTTATAAGGATGAAAGATAATATATATGTAAATATAAATAAGAGATGTGTGCAGTCACCTATATTTTTGTAGGTCAAAAAGAAAAAAAAAAAAGTTAACTGAGCATCTTCGAAAAACTTAAAATCTATAATATTCATAAAAACAAAAATTGAAACCTAAATAAATTTTAATCAGAGGATTCAGAGGAATCAGCATCAGACGAATCAGAATCGTGGTTGGATGATTCAGATTTAGAATCTTCATAGATGATTTCATTACCATCGTTATTTTCCATTTTACTCAAAGATAGATCCTTGTGGGCATCTTGATTGGTTTTGCTGACTTCATCATCAAAAACAATTTTCTTATTAGAAACAATAGTTAGGTTGTTGACATTGTCATTTGAAAGAGCATTGTCACCAAAGATCAAGGAACCTTCAATAGACACCATTTTCCCACTAGTTTTTAGTTGTTTAACCTTGATGTTGATTTTCTTACCGTTGATAGGCTCCTCATTGTGATCAACCCAGTATCCAATGTTATCATTGTTAGAGTCCTCATTGTATATGAATTTCCAAGTTTCAGGAATGTCTTGTAGTTTTATGTAACAGTTGAATAGATCATGGATTAAGAAACCAATGTGAGATTCAGATTGGATGAATGGGTACCCTTTAATAACATCGTTTCTCTTTGGGTTCCAAACAATGAAATCGACGTAGCAGTACAAGAAAACAAAAGGAGACTCAAAGTTTAGCTTCAAAAGATCCTTTTGTATTTCAATGTTTTTGAAGCCAATAATGATTGCATTGATATTGCTGTCGTATCTCATGATTTTATGGTTTAGATGTTGGTTAATGATACCTTCAATCGGGTTGTTTATGTACATAGGGGCCAATGAAAGATATAGCTTAGTCTTTATGGAATAAAATAGATCTTTACTGTGATTATTGATTTTGAATTTTTTGTTTATGTTTTGAACGTATTTGTATGCCTTTAATTCATCGCTAGAAAATGATGTAAGATCAAGAGATCTTTTAGAGTTCATTGTTGTGATGGTCTTGTACTTTAGCTGGTTTATTTTTGTTTCCTTTTTGTTAGCTAAGGATGCTTTTTGTACATTGATCATTTGATTTTTCAACATATACATGAACTACCTAGATGAAGTTAATGTTACCAATTTGAGGAAAAAAAAAAATAAAAAAAAGAAAAGTTTTCGTATGGATGATGTCACGTGCAGTGCATCTCACCAAACAGCCGGTGTGTCCCAAATAGGAAATGTTATCCAAAAATAAATATAAAAAAAAATTAGAGAATCCTCCGTACAAGGCGGGAAAGAGTGTATATATTTTTTTTTATGGAGCACTTTTACTCTTTTCAGAAAGTAACAAATTGTAGGTGGGAAAAAAAAAAACCATAAATTATTTATATTTTAAATATTCTCTATTAATGATAGAGTAATCTTAATCATTAATCATCATTAATAAAATATTGCTTACAAACCAAAGTGATCCATATACACACACACAATATGGCTAAGAAGAATAACAAAAAAACACAATCGTGGGAAGATGATGAAGTTATGTATATGACATCTGAACAAGAGGTCACTCAAGATATCTCTCAGGAAGCAAACCATGATCTAGATGAAGAGAACGACTTCATGTCCACCATCAAAAAGTCTGCTGAAAAAAAAAAAGTCAACGAAGAAGTCAAGAAGCCTGTTTTAAAGTCTAAGAAGGAAAAAGAAAAGGAAAAGAAGGAAAGAGAAAAACAAAGAAAGAAGGAACTTGCTGCCAAGAAAAACAAAGCCCCTAAACCAGCTAACAATGAACCAAAGGAAGAGCCAAAGGAGGAATCTAAAGAAGAAGTCAAGGAAGATGTTAAGCCATCTCCTGCTAAGCCTGCTGTTGCTAAGAAGAAAAAGGGTCCTGCTGGTCTAGCTGCCTTGAAGAAACAATTGGAACTACAAAAGCAACAAGAACTTGAATACCAAAGAATGTTGGAAGAAGAACAAAGAAAGGAGGAAGAAGCTCAACTGGCCGCTGAAAAGGCTAAAGAAGATGAATTGAAGAAGGCTGCTGACAAGAAGGAAGCCCAAAGATTGAAGAAGGAAAAGTTAAAAGCTGAAGGTAAATACTTAACCAAAAAGCAAAAAGAAGAAAAGAAGATCATGGAAATGAAGAGAAATGCCTTGTTACAATCTGGTTTCATCAAGGTTGCTGCCTTTGATAAAAAACCCGATGCGGAAAAGAAGAAAAAGCCTGTCTACGGTAAAAAGAAGAAAGTTGAGAAAAAGGAAGAGGTTGTTGAAAAATCCTCTGAGGAAGCCGAGGCCGTCATTGATGATTGGGAAGCCTTGTTGTCAGATGATGATAACTCTGAGCAAGTTGACTCTGAACCTCAAGGTGCTGAACCTGAACAAGTCACTGAAACCAAGGAACCTGAAGTTGCTGAAGAAGTCATTGAAGAAATTGTTGCTCCTGTTAAAACATCTGTCAGCAAAAAATCTTATGATTTAAGATCTCCTATCTGTGTTATTTTAGGTCATGTCGATACTGGTAAGACCAAGCTTTTGGACAAGATCAGACAATCCAATGTTCAAGGTGGTGAGGCAGGTGGTATCACCCAACAAATCGGTGCTACTTACTTCCCTGGTTCTGCCATTGAAAAGAAGACTGAGGTCATGAAGAAGTATCAAGAAGTTATTTTGGATGTTCCTGGGTTATTGATCATCGACACCCCAGGTCACGAGTCCTTCACTAACTTAAGATCTAGAGGTTCTTCTTTATGTAACATCGCCATTTTGGTTATTGATATCATGCACGGTTTGGAACAACAAACTATTGAATCCATAAAGCTATTGAGAGACAGAAAAGCTCCGTTCGTTGTTGCCTTGAATAAAATCGATAGATTGTTTGGTTGGGAAAGTGTTCCAAATGATTCTTTCAGAGATTCCTTAAAGAGACAATCGAAGGCTGTCAAAAACGAATTCGAATCAAGATTAGATAAAATCAAATTGCAATTGTCTGAACAAGGTCTTAACTCCGAACTGTACTTCAACAACAAAAACATTGCCAAATACGTTTCTATTGTTCCTACCTCTGCTGTTACCGGCGAGGGTGTTCCTGATTTGTTATGGTTGGTTTTGGAATTGACTCAGAAGAGAATGTCGAAACAATTGAAGTACTTATCAGATACCATAGAAGCCACTGTTTTAGAGGTCAAGGTCATTGAAGGTTTGGGTACGACAATCGATGTTATTTTGTCAAATGGTAAATTAAGAGAAGGTGATAAAATTGTTATTTGTGGTTTGAACGGTCCTATTGTCACAAACATCAGAGCCTTGTTGACTCCTCAACCATTGAAGGAAATGAGAATCAAGGGTGAATATGTCCACCACAAAGAAGTCACTGCCGCATTGGGTGTCAAGATCGCCGCCAATGATTTAGAAAAGGCTGTTTCAGGTTCCAGACTGTTGGTTGTTGGTCCTGATGACGATGAGGAAGAATTAATGGATGAAGTCATGGATGATATCACAAACTTACTGGACTCTGTTGACAAGAGCGGAAAGGGTGTTGTTGTTCAAGCTTCCACTCTAGGTTCCTTGGAAGCCTTGTTGGACTTTTTGAAAGACATGAAAATTCCTGTCTTGGCTGTTGGTTTAGGTCCTGTTTATAAGAGGGATGTCATGAAATGTGCCACCATGCTTGAAAAGGCCCCTGAATTTGCTGTCATGTTATGTTTCGATGTCAAGGTCGATAAAGAAGCTGAGCAGTATGCTGAAGAACAAGGGGTTAAGATTTTCAATGCGGAAGTCATTTATCACTTGTTTGATGCGTTCACTGCCTACCAAGAAAAATTGAAGGATGAAAAAAGAACTGAATATGCTACACAAGTTGTTTATCCATGTGTTTTGAACACCATTCAAATCATCAACAAGAGACGTCCTATGATTATTGGTGTAGATGTTGTTGAAGGTACCTTGAAGATCGGCACCCCTATTTGTGCTGTCAGATATGATCCAGAAACAAAGCAAAAGAATGTTCTTGTGCTGGGTAAAGTTGCATCTTTGGAAATCAACCACGAATCTGTTACTGAAGTTAAAAAGGGTCAAACAAACGCTGGTGTTGCCATGAGATTGGACGATCCTTCTTCTCAACAGCCTATTTGGGGTAAACATGTTGATGAAAAGGATGTTCTATACTCTCACATAACCAGAAAGAGTATCGATACATTGAAGGACCCATTGTTCAGAGACAGTGTTCCTAAGACTGACTGGTTATTGATTAAGAAATTGAAGCCTACTTTCCAAATTGAATAGATAAATCTGTATATATCAACATATTTATATAACGTAAAAACGATATTAAGAATAATAGTGAAAATAAAAATAAGTCGTGATTCATTTTGCGTTATCTTTTTTTCCAATTTTTTTTTTTTTTTTGTAACCTTTTTTGTGTCTGTTATAATCCTATCTTAAGTTTAATGGAAAATATATATGTTTCTGAAAGTAAAATAAAATGTTACTCTATATAAAAACTATGTAAATCATTTGGCCATGATATCAAACAGACCAGTACCTACATTGGATAACTTACCCATAACAATTCTGGAACTTGGTGACTTCAATTCTTCAACATCAGAGTCCAATACAGCCTTCGTTAGGAAACCACACGTGGTTTCATAAGACATCTTCATCAAAGAAGAAGTAGATGTTTCCATACCTTGTCTGTTGAAGGCTAAGTAAGTACCTTGTCTGGTCATCATATCAGCGATCAAATCCAAATGTCTGAAGGAAACACTAATGGCATAGGTACTGAAGACATTGTTGATTTCATTAACAATGGTGTTTCTGGCAGCTTCAACACCATAAGTCTTCAAAACTTGGGCAACATCATTGGATAAAATACCATTGACATCAATAAAGGCGTCATGTTCCCACATGGCATGGAAATTAACACCTTCAGTGGTTAATGTTCTTGTCTTTTTTGGATCTTGGTTTCTAGGGAAAACACATCTACCAATGTTTGGAATTTCTCTAATAACACATTTCTTACAAATTTCCTCAACGATGTTAACCATTAATAATTTTTCAGTATCAGCAGATAATTCAATCTTGAATTCACACCACTTACCTTCTTTATCGTCAAAGTTGTAAGAAGTGACGTATCTGGAAGCAGTGATAACAGATGCTTGTCTGTCTAATTGTAATTGAGACATGTCATCGTCATTGTTAATACCTTCAAATGGCTTGGCCTTTGAATCCATATCAACATCAGAATCAGAATCATTGCCATCGTCAGAGCTCGAATCATCTTCAGCTTCAGACTTTTCGGCGTTTCTCATGGTATCCAATTCATCTTCATCAGGGTCATCGTAGTTTGATGCAATCTTGGACTTCTTCTTTCCTAGTTCTTCTTCATCGGCATCTTCATCACCATCTAAATTAACAGCAGAAGAAACAGTAGATACACCCAATGCTGTTTGAGACTTCGGAACAGCAACGTTCAAATCATCTGGACTTGAAGCATGTTGTCTTTGTTTTCTGATTTCTTTAACAATGGCAGCTTCCAACAGCGCAATGAACTTTTGCTGAATAACTGTTTCCAATTGAGTCTTCTTAATATCATATTCATTGTCATAGTCCTCTTCATCAAAGAAGTTCATCTTTATGTTGTAAGATCTAGATACACTGGAGGTAGCTTTACTCTTACCAATCATTTCAACAACTTCAACGTTGTCCAAAACTTCAGATAACATGATTTTGGCAACAGATTTACAGTAAGCCTCGGCTTGTTCATCGGTAACATCAGCTAGAATTGGTAATGTCATTTGTGGAGTCATGATGTTGGCAGAAGCAGTCATGACAATTTCTCTTAATCTAGGAATACCTAAAGTGACATTAGCAGCACCGTGACCAGCGAAATGGAAAGTGTTCAAAGTCATTTGAGTGGATGGTTCACCAACAGATTGAGCAGCGATAATACCAACAGCCTCACCTGGATGAATCAATGATCTCATGTACTTCAATTGCATCAAGGCCTTGAACTTCTTATCAGTAATTCCGTTAGCTTTCTTAGCCTTTTTGAACAAAGCACTGTTGTTGTCTACAAAGTTGTCCAACATATCTTGGAATTTTTCTGATGTGGCTCCCAAGTACTTAGATGGATTGTATTTAGATAAAACAGGATCGTATTTGATATTCTGTTGATTGAAAGATACATCTTTTTGTTTTGATCTTGCTTTGTTAACCTTCTTGGAATACTTGGTAGCAGATTCAATGTCCAAGTTGTTCAATAAGGCAGCAGGGTTATACTTCTTGATGAAGGCATTGTAGTTGTCCATACAGAACTCAAATTGGGTCAAGTGTGATTCCCTTGTAATGTCTATAGCATCACCACCATATAAGAATTGAATCAAAGCACCATCAGCATCTCTAACAGTGTTGTCATAAGCAATGTGAATACCTTCCAGTTGCTTGGTCAAACATCTTTGCAAGTAACCAGATCTAGAAGTTTTAACGGCAGTATCGATTAAACCTTCTCTACCAGCCATACAATGGAAGTAGTATTCTTGTGGTTTGATACCAGAGTAGAATCTACCTCTGATGTAACCACCAGCCATTGCTTCAGTTTCATATGGCTTGAAAGATGGCAAAGTCTTACCAGAAACCATAACAGGAACTCTTCTACCTTCCAATGCTTGTTGACCTAGCAAACACATAATTTGAGAAACATTAACACCGGAACCCTTAGCACCGGACAAAGCCATAGCTTGCATAGAGTTGTAAGGGAACTTTTTCATCGTACCTTCTGGAACACAGGTAGAAACAACCTTGGAGGTGATGGCATTGTTTTTAGAGGAGGAGATAGCATCCAAAATAGCCAACTTGGAGTCATCTCTGGTAATTTCTTGTAGTCTCTTCAATAGTTCCGGATCAGATTTGTCAGTTTCAGATTCAGGCAAGTTAGTAACTTCACAGGCAGCCTTTCTACCAACATCTTCAGCTTCCTTCAAAATATCAGCTCTCCAAGAGTTACCTTCATCAGTTAATCTCAAATCATCCATACCACAAGTGAAGGCATTGGTAGAGATATAATGGGTGAATAATCTACCCAGAACAGAAAGAATCTTACCAGCATAATCTGGGCCGTAAAGTTCATGAATGGAATGAACAATACCATATTTAGAAGCACCAAATTGGTTCTTATCCAAAATACCACAAACTAATTCACCATTGTGGAAAATGACATCGTTTTCCAAAGAGCCTTTACCCCAATATTCGTTTTTGATCTTGTTTTTCGAAATCAAATTCAAACCTGGCATGTCCTTTGGGACAACATTCAGAATAACAGTAGAGATAATTTGCTTACCTGTCCATAAAGGTTCTGGCTTCAAAATAGCAGGAGGAAGGGTGATGATTCTTTCTCTAGAGGTGTGGCCATGTTCTGGTCTAATACAACTGTAGATGTATTGGTAGTACTTTTCTCTGTTGAAGAATGAGTCCTTGTTTGTTAACCAAACACCTGCAGAAATGTGATCTTGAATCAAACCTCTGACTGGAGAACCAGAAGTCGGAGTTAAGTATTGGCTATTAGTGTTAGCTAAGTGCAAAGCTTCGGCTCTGGCATTTTCATTTTGAGGGAAATGCATATTCATCTCATCACCATCGAAATCAGCATTGTAAGCACCTGTGTTGGCGTAATGTAATCTCAAGGTCTTTTCTGTAGGTAAGACTCTGACTTTGTGACCCATCATGGAGGCCTTGTGTAAGGTTGGTTGTCTGTTCATGATAACTATGTCATCATTGTTAATGTGTCTATACACCTTTTTGGATAAAGTTTGAACATTTGGATTGTTGGTTGAGGACGGAGTCAACAATTGGTTTGCCAATGCCTTTCTTTGTTCCAAAGACATGCTAGCCAAGGAAACTAGGGTACCATCTTCATTTTGAATTTGAGTAGCACCTGGCCATACATCAGGACCATTGATAACAGCTTGTCTCATAGCAGCAATGTTGTAATTGGTAACTGGTTCTGGGTATGTCAACTTCTTGGCAAATACAGGAGGAACACCAATTTCATGAGTTTCGATGTTTGGATCAGGAGAAATAACAGATCTAGCGGCATAATTGACTCTTTTACCCATCATATGCTTTCTGAATAGACCCTCTTTCTTTTCTAAGGCTTGTTTGATACCAGGGTTTGGCAACTTACCACCATTGGTTGGTGCCTTTGTGGAGTCAATGAAAGCATTAACGTCATTTTGAATAGTGACAAAGGCATTCATTAGTCTGTTGAAGATAATCTTTTTATCTTCAAAGGACACCTTACCTAGTCTTATCTTAGCTAATTCCTCATTCAAATCTCTAATTAACAATGAAGTGGTTAAGATCTTTGATAAGGATTGATTTTGAACATTTTCATGAATTTCATCACCTAACTTTGATGGTAATCTGAATCTGGTTGGAGGCACGACAATGCATTCCATGAAGAACATATCAGCCTTGACCAAAGTTTTCTTCAAATTAGGTCTAGAGTGGAAAATGTATTGTAAAGATTGTTGTTCGGTCTTGAAAACAGATCTTAGAATGTTTCTAACTTCGGTGGACAAAATATATGTAGAGCCTGTTTTTGGCTTAACTACGTCGTCAGATGAGGAGTCCTTTGATTTAGAATCCTTCAGCATATCTCTTCTTTGAATCCCCTTGATTCTGTTGCTAGTTAATTGCTTTTCAGTTAAAGGTTGCTCAAAAAGTTTTGAGAAACCATCTTTTCTGAACTTAGGAGAGAACATTCCACAATTGTCACAATGAGGTCTGACTAGAGCCTTTTTGGTGAATTCAGAGATCAGTTTCTTTCTTTCATCATTAACAATAGCAGTGAAAACACCTCTTTCAGTGACTTGACCAGAAGACAATGCCTTAGCAATGGCCAATTCAACAAATTCTTGTCTTTTGTTTTTCAATTCGGTCAATTCATATTCGGATTGTTTAGATTTTTTCTTGAAAGCGCCGTCATCAGCTTCTTCACCTTCTTCAGCCTCATCAATGCTATCGATGTTGGTAGAAACGGAGACTTCATCTAGTTCATAGGCTTCTTTGATCAACCCGTATTGTAAAAGCTTCAACTTCAAAGCAAATCTATGGACTTCAATGTTTTTTAATCTAAAGTGGTGACAGTACAAACAACTCATTCTCAAGTATTGGAACATTTGCGGTAAAAACAATGGGTTGTAGACTGGAACAGGCAATTCAATGTGACCTTGATGACCAGGACAAGAGTTCTCGTCCAAACCACAAGTGGAACACAAGTTCTTCAAAAAGGCACCCAAAGATAAGTCATATAAACCATTAGCAATAGGATGGCCTAAGTTATCCAGGACTGTTGGGTTATTGATTTGTTTAACAGATAGTTGTCTGATGTCTTGGGACGACAAAATAGAGAAGTCAATGTTTTGGATTTCAGATCCAATTGGTTTATAAATATCCATTTTTTATAATTAATTGACTCAAAATGAAAAATTGTAAAAAAGATATATGGAGTTCTCTAAAATGATGTGAATTTACAGATAGATGCTAATCTGGTACGAAACAGTCTGGTCAATAATAACAAGGCTTTGTAAATACTATTGAGTGTTTTATTTTTATTATACTTTCTACAATTTTCTTGGTTTATGATTCAAGATATTGTATTTTTCTCAACTCTGTTGAAGACTGTTGAATATAATGTGATAGATGTGTAAGATCTAAAGTTTTACAAAAAAGAAAAGAAAAAGACCTTTTGCAGTTCACCATGAAAAAAAAAAAAAGAAACGTTTAAAAAATGTAGTGGATAACTCTTTCCGTTTAGGGAACGCCAGCCAGAAACAGGAAACAGTTCCATTTTCGGAAATAAACAAAAATATAATGTATAAGATACTCGATATGTCTAGAAACGGAAACCACAAATATTAAAGACCTAAGGACAAAAAACAGGAGATTAGAAATTAAACAGGGCTAATCTATTTTCAGCAATCTTCTACAAATAAAATATAACTGTTAGCGAGGATTGCTGAGAAATACTAAACTTAATAAGAAGCAATAAGAGAACATATATAAAATACAACCACATAGAAAGAAGGAAAAAAAAAAACTAAACACTAAACAGAAACAATATATTTACTATGCTTAACTCGTTAAACATGCTTCAACAACAATTGTTGCTCTTACTCTTGGAAGAGTTTTTTAGGTTGATTCCTTCACTCTTCATGCTTCCCTTTTTACCACCAGCATTGCTTGAACCCAACTTTTCTTCTATCATCTTAACTAAAGTGAAGAAGACTTCGTCAACGTTTTTATTATCTTTGGCAGATGCTTCTATGAAGTTCATACCTAGAGACTTGGCCAAACTCTCACCATCTTCGTAGCTCACTTGTCTTTTATCGTCCTCGCCATCATCAGCTTTGTTTCCTACCAACATCAGCTGACAATCAGGTAGTGCGTTTTCCATGATGGTGTTGTACCAAACATCTCTGGCATCAAACAGTGTCTTTTCATCCATCACATCGTAAACCAAAACGACACCATCTGCTCCTCTGTAGTAGGAAGTGGTGATTGTTCTGAATCTTTCTTGTCCTGCTGTATCCCATAACTGCAACTTGATTCTTTTTCCGTTGATGTCAATAACCTTGATCTTGAAATCAATTCCTATGGTTGTTATGAAAGATGGAGAGAAGTTCTCATCCACAAACCTTACCAACAAACTGGACTTACCAACTCCAGAGTCCCCAATCAGTAAGATTTTTCTCATGGCATCGAATTGAGAGTTGTTATCAGACATTTTTGTACGTTTTTAATTGGGTGTGTTCATTAATCAACTTTCCCTTTAAAATTACTAAATCATATATAACACTTTTCTAGAGATTGAGAGAAGAAAATAACAAAGCAAGGCTACGCAAGTATTCTGCGTGGGAAAAAAAAAAAAAAAAAATGATAAAGTACTTGAATTTGAGTGGTTTAAATCCGTAAAACAAGAAGTAATATTAATATATACAAAGGCTTAAAAATCAGCTTCAGTGATGGCAGCCTTCTCACACATTTCTCTAAAGATACTGTCTTTCTTTTGATAAAGTTTTAGTGGCTCATCGAATTCAGCTATTTCACCTTTTTCCAACACCATGATCTTGTCATAGGACAAAATCGTGCTCAATCTGTGTGCAATGGTTATTACAGTGCTATCCTTGAACTCGGTGCTTATCTTGCTTTGGATCTTGGCATCAGTCTCATAATCAACGGATGATGTGGCTTCATCCAAGACCAAGATCTTGGATTTGGCCACAACAGCTCTGGTCAATGCCAATACCTGTCTTTCACCATTGGAATAGTTGATACCTTCCTCTTGAACCATTTGGTCCAAGTGGAACTTGTGAACTCCATCATTGTCCTTTCCATCTTTTTCAACATGTTGGCTCTTGACTTCTTCTAGCAGAGATCTCTCTATGGCTCCAGAGTTAACCAATGCTTCCCATAGCTCATCATCAGTATGGTCACCAAATGGATCCAAATTTCTTCTGATTGATCTTTTGAACAATACAGGATCTTGAGGAATAATGGTCAACTTTCTTCTCAAGTCATATAGTCCTAGTTTAGAAATGTCTTGGCCATCAATGGTGATCTTTCCAGAAGTCAATTCAACCAATCTGAACAATGTCAATACTGTTGATGATTTACCACATCCAGTTCTTCCAACCAATGCTATTTTCTGACCGTCATTGATAGAAAAGCTCAAGTTTTTTAAGACCAAAGGTAACCCTTCCCTATATGCCATACAAACATTCTCAAATTCGATTTGTCCCTTAGTTGGCCATTCTTTAGGTGGTTGAACAACACCATTTCCATTTCCGTCAGCTCTGTAGGCAGCCTCTTGAGGTAGCTCAGTGCTGTAAGACACCAATCTTTCAACGGAGTTCATATCGTTTTCAGCTTGAGTCATCGCTCTTAACAAAACATTCAACAAGCCTGGCAACTGCAACACATATGTCAACATAACACCCACAGATGATGCACTTACATGGAATGCTCTGGTGATACACAACAACGCAATAATAACAGCAAACAAACAGGCAATCATATCAATAAACAATGCAGCCCATCTCTGTAGAGAAAATGACATGTGTGCTGCTTCATTTTGTTTATTAATCAAAAAACTGTTTTTCATGAGGAATGCGCGCTCCTTATCATAGCATTTGATGGTTGCCATTCCACTTAGGATTTCATTGATGTTGTTGTAAACAAAGGATCTTTGGACTGCTTCCAATCTCTTGACTTCTCTACCAGTGGCTTGGTAATGAGATGCAATGAACAAATACAAAAGCAACAAAAATGGAACAGCTATGGCAAAGTAAGGCATGTATATTATACACAAAATAACAACTCCAATCAAGTTTGCTAATTGATAAACAAATAATCTCAACTGCTCACTAATTTCATTGTCCAGTGTATTGGTGTCACTGGAACAAACATTCAAAATTCTACCCATTGGAGTAACATCCAGAAAAGACATTCTTGTGTGCAACAATTTCTTAACAACATTCAAGTTAAGAGCTCTGGCAGCATTCAAACAAACAGTACACAATGTGGTGAATTCAATGATCATGAAAAACAAGGCTCCAAAAACAAAGAAACAGTACATACCCATGTAGAAGGATGCTGGTCTATCGAATTTGTGGCTGGTCCAAAATGACAACCAAACAGAAGAAAATAGCATACAGAATGTGGTGGCAACAACAGCGATCGCATACAACATCATCACAGGAATTGTGTATTTGCCAGATCCAGAAGTAATGTACTTTTTGTAGACAGAAAAGGAAACAGAATTAAAGGCTCTTCTTTCCTTATTGGTGGCTTCAACAACAATGTCAGACTTGGCAGTAATCTCTTTTTTCAACTTGGCTAATTCATCGTAGTCGTCAATGGCCTCAGGACCATAACTTTTAACTTCTTCAGAATCAGAAATTGCTTTCTCAATAGCATATTCAAAAGGTGAGTCAACTTTTTCTTCATCATCTTCTTCTTTGGATTGGTTTTGAGCAAAATTAACTAGCTTGGCAAACTCTGGTTCTTGTTCCATCAGTTCATCTTTAGTTCCGTACTTTAAGGAACCATTTAAGGTCAAAAAGATCACTTTATCAACTCTGTCTAATAGTGAGAGTTGATGTGTTGCCAATATTTTGGTTTTTCCAGCCAAAAGTTCCAGCATACATTTGTCCATAATATATTTACCAACTCTTGAATCAACAGCAGAAAGAACATCATCAAATAGGTAAATGTCTGCATCCTTGTAGCATGTTCTTGCCAATGATAATCTTGCCTTTTGCCCACCAGATAAGTTGACACCTTTATCCCCAAGTTCACACTTGTCACCATTAGGTAGTATTTCCAAATCAGCAAACAAGGAACAGGCATCTAAGATACTTTCATATCTTTCCTTATCAAAAGCAGAACCAAATAAGATATTGTTTTTAACTGTAGTATTTTGAATCCAAGGTTGTCCAGACAATAATAGCTTACCGTTCTGTTTAACAGATCCTGCTAACTGTGGCATCATTCCGGCTAAAGCATTTAGCAAAGATGTTTTACCTGTACCAATGGCACCAGTGACCATAACAAATTCACCCTTAGGGATTTTTAAGTCAATTCCATGGAAGCCTTTGAACTTCAACTTCATTTCCTCAGCCTGAAAATGCTTTTCATTTATGGTGTTTTCACTTATATCATCTACATCAAGAGAGTTGACTTCTGTCTTTTCCTTTTTGGTTAACGAAGCAACAGCATCAATGTTGTCGACTTCTTGGGTGTGCAGAACAACATGTTCATCTTCATCTTCAGAGTCAGCATCATAGACTTCCCATTCGAAATCACAGTTGGACAATTCTAAAGCCATGCTGTCATTATCGCAGGCCTCTCTTTGTTCAGAGATTGGTTCCTCCTTAGCCAATAAAAATGTTTGTGCTCTACCAAGAGAAATCAAGGCATCAATACCGGTGGATAAAGCCAATGGGAAAAAAAAGACCAAAATAGCCAAAACTTGGAATGATGATAAGGAAGAGAATATGGAACCAACTGATTTGTTTCCCCAACCTACTCTATATAGCACCAAGAAGGTTACCATAGTTGCCATGGTAGGAAGCATCAACCCTAATGCTGTGAAAAAGTTTCTGGTGTACAGCATTTTCTTGATTTCAAAAATCTCCTTGTGTCTTGTTTGAACAATACTTTCTTCATAGGCATCTTCCCAACCATAAAATTTGATCATCTTCAAAGAGTTTAGAACCTCTCTCATGTAACTGACTCTGGCATCAGTGTGTCTATTAGCTTTTATTCTTATAGCAATAATTTTCTTGAAGGCTCTAATAGTACACAAAATCAGAGAAAAAAATACAGCAAACCCAATCAAACAAACAGGACCAATGTTAATGAGCAAAAGAACTAAACAAATAATAACTGGTGGTAAGAACCCCCACAAAAATGGCTGTAGGGCGATAGCAAACTCAAGTCTTTGCATATCAGTGGACATCATGGATGTAAGCATACCATTGGAATAGACATTTTTGGCACTGCTGCTTAATTTGAAAGACTTAGTTAAAAGAGCAGAGGTCATGATACCTTTCGATTGAGTTCCACTAAGAGTGGCCATTTGGAAGCAATGGTTGAAGAAAATACCATTCAATAACATAATAATAGTGGCACCGATGGCGTAACCTACACCCTTATTAACATGAAGATGAGGAACTAACTGCTTTTGTTCCACAAAGTTTATTAGTCTCTTGGTGACCAATGGGTTTAAAGCAGCAGCACAGTTACCCAAAATAACGTAAGCTAAGGCTCTTAAATTTTTTTCTCTTAGAGTTCTGAATAAACATTTGACTAAACTTAAACGATCAGGAGTTAACTTACCGTAATAGTGTTGGAACTCATATTCTTCATTTTCGAATTGAGGAAAGACTTCTTCTGGGTGTTCAAGCTGATATTTCTTTATAAGACGTCTAACTTCTTCTTTCCAGAACTTTTGAAAGGTTTCTGTAAGGTTTTCAATCTTCATTTTCGGCTTTAGTTTGTAAAGATCCTGAGGCTGAATGGTTCTTTTGTACCCAACACCGATCAAGGGCAAACACCACAAGAAAAAGATTTTTGAAATGATGTTGGCATCGTAGTATGCAAACTCTTTTCTTTCAGAGTCATCTTTTGGAATTTCAGGAATCTTTTTTGACTTTAAGAAGGAAAACAATCTCTTTTGCAAATAAACATTGGAATCAACAACTTTTTCAATATCCTCCTGGTTCATGAATTCTGTAGGAGAAGAGTATTCCTCATTGAATTGAGTTGATTTGGACTCAATGATGGAAGAAAAGTCATCCTCCTGTGTTTTCTTATTTTTTTGATCAATAAGGTTAGGAGACATTTTATTATGTATTAATTATTGGTTATTTTACTAATAAGATGAGCTATAATCGTTGGTATAATTTAGTATTTTTGATAAATATTGAGCCTATTTCACTTATGTAATATGTTGAAAGAAAAAAAAAAAAGGTAAATCTATTTCTATGATGTAATGCTTATTTGCTAAAATAGCGTATAAATAGATTATAGCTGTATATTTATTATTTTTATTTTTGTTGGTTACTTAATATGTTTTTCTGAACTAATAATGCAAATAATGTTGATGAGGCATATTAAGTAATTAGAAAGAGTTATTTTATACTATGAGTTTCATTCAAATGTGGATGTCATTTATATGAGTGGGAAGGACAAATGTTTAGGAAAAAAAAGAAAGAAAGAAAATCATGGGTTTAAGGATGGAATTTACATTTTTTCTGTCAAAAGCTTTTGTGTCTGATACACGGACATATCGATGCGAACAAAACAGAAACAGCGATTTGATCAATTTCTTTTATTTTCTCATTTGGCGCTTAACAGCGACCATCGTGCCTGTGTCATCAAAGTGTTTAAGGATCATTAGCGGGGTAAAAAAAAATAAAAACAGAAAAAAAGCGTAACAGAAACTATGATCATATCAGCTCTTAACACCGTGTGTTGTAATGATTTTATATTCTTCAAAAAAAAATCAATATATACAAATATTACTCTATAATCTTTGGATACTTTTTCTTTAATCCCGTCGTTATTTTATATTCTCCACAAAATCACGCATAGTAACTTCTCCAGTTAACTCCCTCTAGGTCCTCTAACTGATCAACTGTGAAGTACTCCTTATCTATGTGCCATGTGTCTGTTCTGTTCTTCTTGAAGTCAGTTATGGAGTTCTTAACTGTTTGCCCTATAAACCCAGTGAATCTTGTCCATCCCGACAAAACACTCAAGCTTTCAGGAATCCATGGGGGGATTGGCTGTATGTACGGGAACGCATTCACCACAGAACTCAATCCTATCAAAGCACCATGCATTTCAGCCTCGTTTTTTTTACTCTTGCACACATACTTCTGCTTATTATCCAAATTGGAACCTGCCTTTTTAATTTTACTTTCAAAGGTATCACACAACTCCTTAACAATGTACGAATCATCTCCCATAGTATGAACAATTCCTGACAACACCTTACCTGCAAGTTCTCTAACCTCTAATGATCCTTGATAACTCAACATGTTCTTCACAAAGGTGACTATATCCTCAACTTGCTCAATGGATAACAAATATATATAGCTTGAGTAAACATTTTGTATGAAATTCAACTGTACCTTACATCCATGTGAGTTGTTGAAAATGTTTTTATTCTTGAAATTAAATAATGCATCTAAAACTATCTCAAGTGTGACCTTAGTCATTGTTGACGTTCCCAAGTTTTCAAACAATACCTCTGGATGAATATTAGTCATGGTACAGACGTTTTTCATTCCATACAATATAGACAAAAATTTGGCTATCTGTTCAAAGTAGTGTGGCAAGGACAATAAATTGTTGTGACTCCATCCTGCAAATATCAAATAAATCGTGCTGGCCTTGTAGAAAAATTCACTGTTGATGATTTTCACAGCATCCGTAGTCTTGTAAAAAGCCTCGTTTTTCTCATATTCTTCAAAGAACCAATTAAACTCATTAATTATCATATCATTGAACCATTCAGGTGCAACCTTTATGGAATTTCCCAAATTATCCTCATCATTTCTTCCAACATATGACAACAAATGATCAACAGCATCAAATTTCTTTTGTGTGTCAGTTAACAACAAGAAGTTAATTGTATTGGCTATTGCCTTCCTTACAGGTTCATCAGGATGATTAAAGATTCCAAAAATTTTCACCAACTTTTGATTTTGCTCGGATGTGGCATTCAATCCCATCAACAAATATCTAGCAAAGTTGATTCTACCCGCAATCAAAGCAGGGGATATTGTAATTCCTGCATTCTCAGATAATACCTCATTGACTGACAACACCACCTTTTCATATAACATCTTACATCTTCTTATGTCAACTTGGCCTGGCAGCCACCAAAACATGACAGCATATGCATCAAGAATGTTTGCATTAATGTTCTTCAATATGTGATTGTTCATGAACTCTTCAATGAATTTGTTTCTCTTGAGAATATTTTCGGAGCTGGTGTAGTTACTGGCAACAATCAGTGATGCAAATATCTCTCCTGAAGTTATGATGCTTGCATTGGAATTTCTGTCAAATGTGTTTTCACAAGCATCCAAAACATCTTGATAAGTAATTAAAGTGGCAATTCCTAGATTTATCATTTGAATGATGGTGACAAAAAAACATACAATCACAGGAGTGAACTCCGATTTAGTTTCCTTGTCTTTGATCAAATACTGAATGGTATTGTTCAAGTATTCAGGTGTGATTTCTTTGCAAACACTTTGCAAGATTTCTCTGTCACTAGGTTTTATCTGCAAATTTAACCTCTTTGATGTGTCAGATGATACAGCATACAAAGGCCAACCCAAAGATACAAATCCTGAGTAAGGTTTGCCATCAATATAAAAGTCAGGATCATCGTAATTTACCAGCTGTTTCTCATAGTATTGTCTAAATCCAACAACTGAAGTATCAATTGTTTCCACCAAAGGTCTTCTGTAACTAGGGGAGTAAAAAATTTCCTTTTGATAACCAATCTCAGCATTAACCAAAACATTAGAAACCAAGTTTGTAAAGTAATACATTGACTTCTGTTTGGTATCTGGATGATCGGACAAGGTTTGGTTAAACAATTGCTTTAAGGATTCAGAATCAGTAGAGTACTCATTTGATATCTGTAATCTATGAATGATCTCACCCAAGAACAGTTGACCTTTCCACTCAGAAATCTCTTCCTCTTTTGAATTTTGCTCTTCCATATCAGCATCATCTTTATCATTCACAGACAAAGATTCAGCATCATTCGATGAATTGGCCTCAGAAACACCTTTAATCTTTTCTCTTACATGTTCTTCAAATTGTTTCAACAAATCAAATATCTCCCGTCTTTTTTGATTCTTTGCATTAGTAACTGCTTCTATTTCAATTTCCAAAGCAGTGTCTTTTGGCGCAAGCCCTTTTAACGAATCAAAGTCAAACATACACACAGATGAAGGAACCTTGATACTGCCTGACAGCTGCATCAAAAGCTCTTCACTAGTCAAAACAACTGAAAAGTTGGTGTGACTGTTACAAATCAACAATAGGTCAAACAGTCTGCTCATATTTTGATAATCAGTTCCTATTCTTATGCTTATCTTGGACAATGTTAAGCATTCCAAGATAGACTTAATGACTAAATCATCATCTCTTTTGATACTTTCTTCCAATTGATCAAGTAAATAATTGATGCATATCTTATGAGAACCCAGTAATTGCTTCATGATATCATTCAATCCCAATTGTGCACTACCAGAAACGTGTGGGTATGGTGAAATGCATAAAAACAAAATATCTTGTAACAAGGTTTTCTCCAGTGGAGAAGGAGCCCTGCTTGTGGAGTGAGTAGTAGTTCTTGCTTTGTAGTCCATGTGAACCCTTAAGGCAATGCAGGTTCTTGTGTATGGTTCAAAAACATGAGCCAATGATTGTATGTTTTCCAGCAAGTTCAAATCAATCATGTAATCATTTTCTTCGCCAAAGAATGACTCTATTCCTCTATCAACAAACCAGCATCTGATACATTGTAGAACAACAACTAGCAGTTCACTGTCGTGTTCCAGCTTGGTTTTCAAATATCCAACAAGGGTGTGCAACAACTCCCCAATTCTTGAATGAAGCTCATGTACGGCGTCATATCTTGGGTCTGCTAGTTTCTCAGCATCAGTCTTACCAAATGAGTTGAAAAGTTGATGGACTGTGATTCGTTCACTACCTAGTACTAACCCGGCACTGACACCAGTTGATCTAACCGGATTTGTATCATATGAGTCACCAGGCATTGGTGTGGCCTCAACTGACATCAAATCTTCATACAAAGATGCACCGTTATTACTATTCTCTGTTAGTTCATAGTCCATGACCATCACCTCATCGTCTTCTTCATCTAAAGCAAAAGGATCCTGTTCCAATCCTGTCTCGATAGCATTTGCATCAACACTTTTTTTTCTAACATAGTTCAGGATCGCTAACTTTTCTTTATTTTGACAAGATGCATTAGTATTGTTTTTTCTTTGGGTTTTCTTGATTTCAGAGTAATCTGAGTCAAATAACTCAGACAACCCACTCACAACATGGAGTAAAATCATGACATTTTTTTGTATTAGATCCTTATCAAATATGGACAGTTTTTCAGAAGAAATTATTTTGGTAATATTGCTGAAAGTATAATCAACTAGCTTATTGGATAGACTAATAGCATAATTGATCTCTTCGGTGCTTGGAAGGTGCCATTTGAAGTTCATGCACTCATGAGAAAATCTTCTTTCATCCCTAGTAAAGCCTCCCCACTTCTCTTCAGGAGACAATTTGCAATCTTCAGAAAATAATTTAAAGTCAATTATCTCTGGGTATACCAGAGAAAACAATAAATTATGAACCAAAGTAGGTGATATCATATCTATTGGAGGATTATGAACCTCATCAAAAAACTTAAATAATATTTTCTCTACTACTTCCTTGTGTTCGACTATCTCCTCCATACCACATCTAAATATTTCGTCTAAAACTCTTACACAGAAAACTATTCTGTTGTCTCTTTCTTGTAGTTGCTTGCTTCTGACATTGCCTTTACTTCTCTCAACCTCTCTGTCTACTTTTTCTTCAAACATCTTGATCAGTTGATTGAATAAAGTTGTATCTCTCTTGAGCATGTATCCAGTGATTTCAGCAATTATATCCACATTAGGAGACTTACAGTTCAAATAGGTTGATTCATCAACTAAATGTGCAATAAAGTTCTTACTGAAGAAATCAAACATTTGTTTGTCCATTGATTCAATTGAAATCATAAACAGTTGGGCAATTTTGAAAAGCAAGGATTCCTCAGACTTGGATGAAACAAAGGTAAAAAGCTTTGTTATTAAAGCCTCGATGATAGGTTCAAATAAAGTCGTAGAAACGCCAAATGCGTACTTAAATTCACTGTTGTATTCAGTGTTGTGGAGCCCTTGTCTTATGTTCAGCAAATGAGTATCCAAAGCCGGTTGTGTGATGGAATAAAAGTCCTTATTTTTGTATTCTTCAATTACCACAATTGGAGTGAATGATACAATACATAGCAAACAGTTCAACAACGGAACACCCATGTCAGGATCATTTGCATCAATTTTGTTGATAATCATAGTCATTACATTTGTAATATGCATTCTGTAAATATCAGTTGAGCAATAAAACCTAGCAATTCTACCAAATTGCTTCAAGGCAACAATTTCTCTTTCAATCGAATGTGGATAAGGTGTATAAACTTCCATTAGGACTTTATCCATTAGCTGGCTTTTGTTAGGTGGGTTTAAGTCTAACAAATATGCTAATGATGATATATGATAGTTTGCATCTTTGAAGTCTTTAGAGAATGACCCCAAAAAAATTGGCCCTTGAAATATGTCAACCAATGCAGCGTGATCTTTAAGCTTTAAATTCAAATATTTTCTATACTTGGAAGTTTCTTGTTCCTCAAGCTTGCATCTCTCATGGTACACTTTAATGAAGGTCATGACAAATCTGGCACACAAAGATGACCATACATCAGCATTAGAAGGATGAAAGTATGTAGCCAATGAATTCATAAGGTTTTTGACCTTGGTCAACATCTTTTCTCCATTTATCGAGTATACAATGGAAGCAATTATTGCGGTGAATGAGGCAACTGATGATTCTTTTATCATGGAAAGTCTTAATCTATTGAAAATGAAATCAATCTGTTCCTCGTTCAAAAATCCAAATTCTCCAAATTCTATGTGAGATTTAGCTATTATATTTGGGTTTTCCGTAGAGATCATTTGGGTGTAGCCTTCGGTAATCATTTCAGAGATGAATTGGTACCATTGGACATCTATAGTAGCATTTATTACAGAGTTTTTCCATATAGAAAAAGCAAACTTCAACATATCCATTGATGATTTGTTATTAAAATAGTGGTATGGGATTATAGAAGCTAGAATAGGCAATACAGAAGAGACTGTCTTTGGAGATAATGATGATACTATGAACTGCGATATATCAGTCAAGCATTTATCATTTGAGTCATCAAAGAACGTTCTGGCATTATGAGCTAATTTCAATAAAACTCTTAACAGTTTGTGATCGTTTTTGTTCTCAACGTCTCTCTTTTGGTAGCTAGCCTCAGGATCAGGTAAAAAGTCTAAGAAATAATCTAACAGGGGTTTGTAATCTAAAACCAACCCATCTTGTTTCAACACCTTCCTATAGCTGCTGTATGATTGTTCTCCTAAAGCTTCCAACAAATCAACAAATGTGTCGACAAACAATACTCTGTTAATTTTTTGCCCTCTTGATATAGCCAAATTGTAATATACCAAACACAAGCTTTTTCTTAGGCTGACAGGTATTTCAAAATGTAGGCATTTAGACAGTTCAGTGGTCCAGTAAACTACATTAACTATTGTTGATGATTTAACATTAATTTTACCTCCAACACCAACACCGTGAGCAGCATCTTTTTCAGCTTCATCGTCATGTTCATCATCCTCATCGATGTTGAAATCACCTTGAGAAACCACGCACTCATCATCACCGTAATCGGAAGCATTTAGTTGAAGCATATCAGTACCAAATACCATTTCAATATCGCTTTTAAAACTTGATATGTCCTTTGCTGATATTGGAATAATTCCTTGAATGTCTTTGGAAGATATCGAGATATACAAATTCACCAAAACATGGCATAAATACTTTGATTGCTGAGAGTACCCTTCAGTTTCAAATGGAATGCAATCGTCTACATTGTATTTGTAGGAAAAATCCCTTGTGAAATGTCTGGATTTAGGGTCTCTAAAAACTTCTTCTGGTGTATCATCATCAAAGTCTAGATTAAAAAACTTCAATCTTTCATTCATCAAAGCTTCAAGATTAACAGGATCAAAAATGTTACTTTGAGATTTATTGGAATTCAATGAAGATAGATTAAGGGTTGAGGCGCTAAAAGACCCTTTTTGTAGCTTTTGCTTTCCGTTATCAAAATTATCGTTAGAGTAAGATCTTTTTAAGTTTGAGGAAGAATTGTTCTTCTTTTTTAAAAGATTTGAAACAGCCTTGTGCATCAATGATTGGTTGCCATCGGATCCATTCTTTGAAGTGGGAGGAAGACTCATCTTTGAAGAAATACTAATCTACAAAAAATTTAAAAAGTCCTATAATAAGATTTGGTTTTCTTTTTTAGTTTTGTTTTGAAATTCTAGAATTATTCAAACTTATTGACATCAAGCTGATCGGATGATTAATGAAGTGACACCCTAACTAACCTCAAAGTACTTCAGGAAAGAAAAAAAAATTAAAAAAAAAGAAAAAACCAATATATCAAAATCGGATTTAAAACTTGGATATTATATAAAACGTAATCAAACAATCCCCTATAATGTTTTATGATTCATACAGTGATAAATCTAATGTTAGAACATTGCTACTGTTTTGCTTTTGATTTCTATAGACACCTACTAGTGCATCCGATTCCTCGAATATACTGTTCTTAAGAGATATAACAATAAACTGTAAATCTTTGCTTGCATGCTTCTTGATGTAATTCCCTACTCTTATAACATTAGTGGCATCAAGAGCAGCATCTATTTCATCCAGCACAAAGAAAGGAGATGGTTTGAACTTATTGATTGTGAATAATAAAGCTAGTGCTGCTACTGTCTTTTCACCACCTGATAGATACTCTATCTCTCTGAACTTTTTCATCGGAGGAGTTGCTTGATATTTCAATGCAGCTAAATAAGGTTCATCTTCATCCTCTTCGTTGAATTCCAAATTGATGGAAGCAGAACCACCAACCAATCCATTAATGGAGGATGACTCGCCATGGTGAGAAGAATCCACAGTTAGTTCTTTGTAGACAGAATCAATGTTCTCAATGACATAACCTAGCGTTTCCTCAAAGGCTTGTCTACGTTGCTTCTTGACCTTTTTGAATTTATCCAGCAGTTTCTTTTCTTTTTCCTTCAAATCATGAACAACTTCATTGTTGTACTTCGCAAATTTTTCCTTGAGATGTTTCAATCTATCCTTAGCATGAACATTAGGCTGTAATGTCAGAAGTTCGTTTTCAACATCAGCTAACTTGTTCTTGATGTTTTTGTGAATTTCAACATTACTCAACTTTTTGTTTTTTAGCTTGAAGAGCTTTTTATCTAGTTGGTCATAATTCAAAACTACTACTGAATAATCAAATGACTCATCATCGACATTGGCATCCAGGTTTAATGATCCATTGATTAGTGGGATTTCTATGGCGTTCATTTTACAATTCTTTAGTAATTGAACTCTATCTTTTTCATAGGAATCATAAACGCTTTCCTTTTTAGTCAACTCGGCTTTCAATCTATCACGTCTCGCTTTGATTTCATCTATCTCTAATGACAGATCATTCACCAATACTTTATTCTCTTCAAACTTAGTTTTTATATCTTCAATTTCTTTAGCGGTAAGTTCAGACTTCTCATTTAAACCATTGATTTCTTGATCAATGTTGTTCATCATTTTTTGAATTCCTTCAGCTAACTTCACATTGTCAGTAATAGATTTTTCGATATTAGCCATTGAGGTCAAAATTGACGTCTTCTTTTTTTCTTCAAATGATATCTTTGTGATAACCTCAGATAAATCCCTAGATATCAGATCAAACTGTTTACGTTTTTCCTTTAGCAAGCTACCTGTTGTATTTTCATATTTTAGGACAGAGAAGCCCAGACTAGCAGATAAATCACTAAACATGTTGTCAAGTATTGTGTTTCTCTTTTCAGTTAATCTATCAAAATCCTCTTGAACCATAGATATAGATTTTTCTATCTCAGATTTTTCAGACTCCAGGTCATTTGATAGCCTTTCTAGGTTATATTCTATTTGCTTTGAAATATTTGCTACCTCAGACTTATTGAGATTGATATTTAGCTTAATGTCGTTACAGTCTTTTTCAACTTCAGCCAATTGATTTTCCAAATCTTTAATTAGCATATCATTAGAAGCGCACAAGTCATGGCATTTCTTCACATGGTCCATTAACTTATCTTTTGCGGATGCAAGAGTTTGGTATTCAATCTTGTTCCATCTTGATTCATTAACATTCGCTTGAGTACTTCCACCTGTCATGATACCTGATTTCTGGATGACGTCACCGCTTAAAGTTATAATCTTAGCATTAATGTTGTCATTCCATTTTAGCTTTTGTGCTGTTTTAAGGTCATCAGATATTATAGTATCTGAACAAATATATCTGAGCACAGAATTCATCTCTTTGGAATAAGTCAACACTTCTGAGGCAAATACCGCATTTTTGTCATTTAAGCCAAAATCAGGATTCTTTCCAGAGACTACATCCACAGGAAGGAATGTGGCTACACCTAATCGCTGTGCCTTCATGTACTGTATACATGCATTAGCAGTCGTTGCGGTGTCAACCACGATAGAGTAGAGATTTCTACCAATTAGTAAGCTAACAGCAGCGTTGTATTTAGAGCTTGAAGGTCTAAATAGATCAATAACAAATCCGTTGACACCGGGATAGATGTTTTTCAAGGAACGCAACATGTCTCTTTGCTTCTCTTCAAACTTGGTCTCCCTTTGATCCGCAGATAATTCATCAATTCTTAACAGAGTATTCTTCAATTTGATGTTATCAAATTTAATTTTTTTCTTTAAGGACTCATTATTGGCTAAGATTTTCTTTTTCTGTTTTTCAAGGGAATTAACTTCGTGATCATTAGCTTTTAATGCATCTTCAGCCTTCAAAATAGTTTTCTCTTTTTGTAATTTCTCAGTCTGTTGCTCCTTTATCAGCAGCACATATGCATCAATTTGCTTATTAACCTTTCTTAGATTTATTTTCAATTCTTCTAGTTTGTTGCCTTTTAATTGAATTTCTTTATCCAAAATGTCACCACCTTTCAAAGTGATATATTCACTCTTAATACCATCTATTTGAGAAACAACTTTTGAGTCAATATTATTGAATTTTGCTTGATCATTCTCAATATTCTTAATTTCAGCTTTAATTACCTTACTAGATTCCTCTAATTGATCCTTAGTGTCTTTCAAATTAGCAACATTATCGTTGTGATTTTGGAGGTCAATTTTCAGTATATCTAGATTATGGTTCAGGTCAGAGATAGCATGTTCATATGATCTAGATTCATTTTGAGTTTTGTTTAAAGTAGTGGCCTTAAGCTTCTTAGATGCTGCTAAAAAATCCTTAATGCTTTTATTACTGTTTTTTAAAGCAAACTGATACTTAACATTTTCATTTAAAGCATTGTCGTAACTTTCTTCTTTAGCCTTCAAACTGTCTTCAACCATGCCAATATCAGTTTGAATGCTATCAATTTCTTCATCTATAGTGTTTAATTGGTCATCAATTAAGTATAGTTGAAAAAGCTGCAGTTGAATAGTCAACTTTTGTTTTTCATTCAGCTTTTCATTGTATTTGTCGTTCTTATTTGCACTCTCAGTATAATGACTGATTTCGGTTTGCAGTCTCTTTTTTTCAATGATTGCATCGCCACATTCATTGGCTGTGCTTAGATATTCTTGCTTTAATTGGTCGTATTCCTTTTTGAATTTAATGGAACCAGATATTCTCTCAAAGAAATTAGTTAAATCATATGGGTCCTTAGATGCAACTTGTTCAACATCACCTTGAAAGACCAAAAAGTTTCTAACTTCAACTAAGATGTTTTCATTGTTTAAAGTCTGAATATAATTTTGTAAGCTATAACTCTTTCCATTAATTTTATACCTGGATGCTCCATCATAATCAACATCTCTAAAGAACTTGACAATGGAGTTGTCACTCTTTTGATAAGTTGCCTCCACAGATGCTCTTGTAGCTGGTGAATAGGAGTCTTCATCATCTTCTAAGTTTTCATTAGATTTCTTTCCTCTGTAGATTAACTGAGTAATTGAAGAAGATCTCAGGAAATTGGTGTCAACTCCTAAAACAAAGGAAATCGCATCCATAATATTACTTTTACCTGATCCATTTGGACCTATTATTGATATGAAATTGGATGATCCTATATCAATATTGACATCATCTTTATATGACTTAAAGTTGCTTAATTTTAAGCTCAAAAGTCTTCCCATTTTAAACGAGTAGCTATGATATACTTTAAGAAAATTTTAGTTTTGGATTTACTCTTTTTATGTTTATCTTTTAGATACGTCTTTAATATAGATTTTATTGAAGAAGAATGATATATCAACATAATAAAACAAATATAGAAGAAACACACACGTAAAATAAAACCACAACAGAATCATGTTCAAAAATGGAAGAAAAAAAAATGGGCGTTTCCAAAATGGGGTGCAAGAAAAATTAATTGGCGTTTCTTCTTTTGAAATTTACGCGTTTGTCACATGATTAACCCCAGAAACGTGACCATTCTTCAAAAAAAAAACCAAAAATTACAAGGACTATACATTATATACATTTATCTCAAAGTCTCTAACTCAACATCATCATTTACTGTAGAGTTCAAAATTTTATGATAGACACCAGTACTGTTTTTACAGACAAACTTATACAGCTTGACGTTAAGTTTGTGCAGGTAGAATATAGTCATCAAGCAAGCCACTATAACAGAAGCATTCATGATCATTTTAGCATTGACTGTAGAGGGTAAAGTTCTATACTGAACAATCACTAATACACCTAAGATAAATACAGTAGCTGAAGTCAAAACCAAGGCAAAAGATACCAGAATGACTTTACCATTTACATCATTGGACATTTTAAAGTCCAGGTTTTTAAGCTTCGAAGGTCCGAAAAGTTTGTCTTCGATGGGTATTTTTTCACCGGAGTCTTTTGCAGCGCTGCCCGCTCTATAATAAACTTTACTCTTTGATTTTTCAGATGATAAAAAGGATGAATTCATTATGGCAATATAATTTGTCTAGGGTTTTCACCAATCTTTATTTCTTCGTTGAGCAAGGCATAAAACAATTAAGAAGTGAGATTGTAATGTTTCTGAAGGAAATGAAAACATTTGAAAATTTTATCTTCAAATTCGATCTCCAGATATAGTCAATTAATTAACACTTAGCAAATGGGGTGTAAATTTTTCTTAGCGTACTTCATTTCTTTTTTCTTTTTTTTTATTTTTTGAAGAAAGCAAAAATCATGTATGAAAACAGAAAGGTAAATCAAAAAAAACATCAATATATCCATGTAAATATGTCCTAGCTTCAATCGTAGCTCAGTGGTGTGTCATTTTCTGCAATAGAGCTCTTGTCTTGGTTTTCTTTTATGTATCTTTCTGGTGTTAATCTTCTCGTGAAGAGATACTCTTTGCTTACACCAAGCGATCCGCGCAGAACATTAGTGTACAGGTTAGAACGTGAGGGGGCTAGTTCCATATTTGTGAAGTCAATAACACTCAAGTATGATTTATGGTCTTTAACTACAGCAGTGTAAATCTTCTTTTCGTCAGATTTTATTCCCCAAACATTATCCGCAAAATGCAATATATCATGCGACAGTATATCGCCAGTCCTTATATTAAGTAAAGTGAATTGGACCTCTGACCCCAAAATCAAAAAGTTGTCATCAAACCAAAATGACGAAATGGGTATGTTTCCATTATGGTAGTATTGAAAGAGCACTTTGAAATTGTTCACATCCCATCCTTTGACTGAACCATCAGCAGCTGCTGAGCATAAAATATCACTTTTAAGCTCTAGTAACCCTACTAAACCTGCGTGTCCGTGTAATATTAATGCAGGAGCGTTTAGAACCAAGACATTTGGCTGATTTGGATATCTAGTCATATGACCAGTATCACCATAGTTTTTCACTTCCCAGACAAATATCTTAAAGTCAGTGGTTGTTGAGTATACTCTGTTTCTTTTATGGTCATATACAACAGCATAAACTCTGGATCCATTTCCAAGCATTTTGCAAATGCACCTTAGTTCACTTATGTTCCAAATTCTGCACGTACCATCATAAGAACCAGTGACCAAAATATTTTTGTAAACTGACATTGATCTAACGGAGTCTGTATGGCCCTTAAGCGTTCCTAGGTAATAAGGGTTCAAATGGAAAACATTGTATACAAGTTCTTCATCGCTATCTTGATCATGTTTGGAAGGCATTTTCCATATCATGATATTACTATCTCTGCTTCCACTAAGAATGAATCTCCCATTTTTGGCATTTGTACTCAATTCTAAACACCTCACTGTCGACGTGTGTCCCTTAAAAACATATATACATTTAAAAGAGCTTAGGTCCCATATTCTAATCGAACGATCTGTTCCAGCAGTGATCAAAAAGTTTGTTTCCAAGTCATATTTTAAGGCCCAAACACCTCCCTCGTGGCCCTTCAACGTGGTTTGTTTTTCTCCATACAAGTCGTAAACTTTGATAAAAGTATCATCAGCAGCTGTTATTATGAACTCTGGTGTTATTTCTAGGCATGTTATTACATCTACATCATGAGCCACGACAGTTTTGGTTGTCGGTACATAATTCTTTTTAGTCCAGTTCTGGTATAGTAATTCTTTCTTTTTAAAATCACCATATGTGTAAAGCCTATTGTCTTCTTCAAGTTTGGATTTTCCAGTTGGCTGGTTGAAGAAATTTTCCCTCTTGTCAACATAGTCCCATAAGATATCATCTTTCACGATCGTTTCGTAAAATCGTTTGTTCAAAGTCATGCATGTGTATATGTCTCCAAGCGGCATGTACTGGAATATCCTTGTCAAAACATTTGGTGGAAGTATTGTTGAAAAATCAGAAACCACCCGTTTTTCCAAAAGTAATAAAAGGTCTGCAATCTGGGGCTTTGTAGCAAATTTCAAAGCTTGAAGTATTTCTGCATTATTAGACAAAAGACTGTCTTCTGAATAGATGTTAATGCCTAAATCAGCTGAAATGGTCTTTTTAAGGTCATTGTTTTCATGTGTGTCATTCAGACAGTAATCCCCATCGTTGTCGGAGTTGTCAGGCGATATTGGTAAAGGGTTTGATAAGGATGTGGTTGTTAAGCTATTGGGCAGATTACTTTTATTACTCTTGTTTGAAGAGACGTCATCACTTCTTTTCAATAAAGGAAATAAATGATTAGTGTCTGTTTGTGCAATAATGCTATTTCTATTAATGAGATTTTCATTCAAAAATAATTTAATGATATCCTTTTTCTTTTTATACTTGTTTTTCCACAAAAAGGATCTTTTCTTTACTTTATTTTCCTTGTTGT
The DNA here is from genome assembly GCA_030567275.1 of Hanseniaspora lachancei. Taxonomy (NCBI): domain Eukaryota; kingdom Fungi; phylum Ascomycota; class Saccharomycetes; order Saccharomycodales; family Saccharomycodaceae; genus Hanseniaspora; species Hanseniaspora lachancei. Next base: position 99,140 of record JAJLRX010000228.1, on the reverse strand, counting down.
TTGTACGCATTATAAAATCAATAATTTAATTAATAGTCGAATTGTTATATATGTGTTGTTGGTTTTCCTTTTTGCTCTGAGTTAGGAAGATAGCAAGAGAAGACTCTTTATAAAAGCAAAACTTTGCAAAAAGGATGGTTCAGCTTTCTCCAAAATGTCAAGGTTTTTTCGGAGAAAAAAAAAATATCTCAGATAACTTATATCCGACAGCTATACTCATAGTTCCTATGGAAATTATCTATAGCAGTCCGGATAAGAATTCATCAGGACAATGGTTATCTTCTTCCTTGATTTTAAAGTATATTCAGTCAGTATGTTGTCAAAAAATAGCTCAAAAATATTTCTAGATTTTAGCAGAAGCAAATAAAGCCCAAACAAAAAGAATTGACTATAGGGGAACTCCAATGATAAGAGACAAAGTAATTGAAAGAAGCGTTGTTATCGTGGGATCAGGAATAGTGGGCTTATCAGTACTATGTAGGCTAATTGAGGAGATCAAAGCAAAAACTGCATCTAATATACACTACAATATTAATGTAGTGACAGGTATTGATAAAGAAATTTTGTGTAGAGGGAATAATGCTGACGTGATTTTTGATCAAGACATAGCTTCTGTGTATGCAGGTGCCCATCAAAGACCCTTCCCAACAGACTATGTAAATGGTGATGAAAAATTGTCGTACCAAAGACGTGAGAGCTTGTACACAGAAGAGACATTTGAATACATTTTAAACAAGCTCAACCATGATGAGTGTTGGAAGGATTCTAACTTTGATACAACTATCAGATTTTGTAGGGGTTATGACTTGATTAAAACTTCAAATGAAGCTTACCAAAATTTCAACGATGGATATAACGAAAACAACCTTAAAAACTTTGTTAAAAATGATAAGAATCTTGATGAATCTATTGTTCCGGGAGATGTTCAAAACAGTTTAGACATGATTTGCTCATATGACACTTATGTAGTGAACACACCAAGATTTTTGAGATTTCTTTACAATTATTGCACCAATAAATCTGCCAAAGTTGACAACATAGATTTGGCTTTTTATTTTAATCAAAAGCTTGAGTACTTAGAAGACGCAATTAATTTTGGCTCTCATGTGAAGCCCTTAATAATTAACTGTACAGGTAAGGGCAACATTCCTTGGAATGAAGAGAGCACTGTAAAGAATACATATCTACCTATTAGAGGACAGACTGTTTTGATCTCTGTTCCTGACACGGATGAGTATCAAAAGTTTGCTAAAAATACAGTAACTTTTCAGGATGGGAGCATGTGGTCGTTTGTGATAAATAGATCACTTCCAAAAACACATATAAACTTTGGTAAAAGATTGTACTTTATTATAGGAGGAACTAAGCAAAGCAACTCTTATAATAAAAACATTTCAGATGAGGATTTAAGTGATGTTTTGGGTAATGCAAAGGTAGTTTACCCCAATTTGTTCAAAGACGGGGAGTGGCAATTGGAAAGAGTCAATGTTGGATTTAGACCTGGTAGTACAGTTGGTTCTGTCGTAAACATAGAGCACAAAACAAGCTTAAACAAAAGAACTTATTACACGGTAGTCAATTGTTATGGGTTTGCTGGTTATGGTGTCGAATGTAGTTTTGGAGCAGCAAATCATGTTTTGGCTCTTATTAATAGAGCATTTAGAGAAGCCAATTTGTAATTTTTAACCTGAAATTTATCAGTGAGCTTAAAAAGATGTGATATTCGGCAGTGATTATTTACTTTTTGATAAATATATTTAAAGTGGAATATATAATTTAAATTGTCAACAAATGTTTTTTCTCATTTGTTCATTTCATAAATGTGACCTTTTTTCCAAAATCAAAACTTTAAAACTTTATTGACTGCTCATTAAGATTTGATTTTATTATTGTTTGTATTTAGAATATCAAAGATTTGAACACATTTTCAGTACCAAAAAACTAAAAAAAAAGTGAGTGACATATACATGATGTTTTAACCATTATTATTTTAATTTTTCAAAACTTTTTTTTTTTATATTTCAGATTACTTAAAAGTTGATTGGCTTGAAGTGAGCAGCTAAAGCAGCTTCTTTGACAGCTTCGGTCAAAGTTGGGTGAGCATGACAGGTTCTGGCAACATCTTCAGCAGAAGCACCGTATTCTAAAGCTAAACCTAATTCAGCAATCAATTCACCAGCACTTGGACCAACAATGTGACCACCCAATATTCTCTCACTTTCGGCATCAACTAAAACCTTAACGAAACCTTCAGTATCCATGTTAGTTTTAGCTCTGGAGTTGGCCATGAATGGGAACTTACCTACCTTATATTTGATGCCTTCAGCCTTTAGTTCTTGTTCAGTCTTACCAACCCAAGCAACTTCAGGGTGGGAGTACATGACAGATGGAATGTTGCCGTAGTTGACATGACCGTGACCAGTCTTTAACATTTCAGCAACAGCAACACCTTCTTCTTCGGCCTTGTGGGCTAACATAGGGCCGAAAGTGACATCACCAATGGCTTTGATATGTGGGTACTTGGTGTTGAATTCCTTGTCAATAACAACTCTACCTCTCTTATCAACATCTAAGCCTAGTTTTTCTAAGTTCAAGTTTTGAACGTATGGTCTTCTACCAATGGCAACCAATAGAACATCGGCTTCTAAAGTTTCCTTCTTACCATTCTTGACACCTTCAACTTCAACGGAAACCTTGTCACCATCTCTGGAGGCACCCAAAACCTTAGTGGAGGTCTTAAATTTCATACCTTGCTTGGTTAAGAATTTTTGAGTGGTCTTGGCAACTTCTTCATCCATGGTAGCACCAATGGCAGGTTGGAATTCAATGATAGTGACTTCAGAGCCTAATCTGGCGTAAACGGAAGCCATTTCTAAACCAATGATACCACCACCGATGATGGCTAATTTCTTTGGAACTTCCTTCAAGCTCAAGATCCCGGTGGAAGAAACAATTCTTTCTTCATCAATGGTGATACCTGGGAATGGAGTGACTTCAGAACCTGTGGCAATAATGATGTTTTCAGCATCAATCAAAACTTCTTCCTTAACACCATTTTCAACTGGGGAGACCTTGACTTGGTGTTCACCTTCAAAGGAACCATTACCTTTGTAGTAAGTAACACCATTCTTTTTGAAAAGCATTTCAATACCTCCAGTTAATTCCTTAACAATTTTGTTCTTGGCACCTTGGAACTTGGCCATATCCATCTTAACATCGCTTACAATGATACCTCTTTTATCAGCATCGTGTTTCATTTCGTGGTATAAGTGGGAGTTGTTCAGCAAGGCCTTAGAAGGAATACAACCAACATTCAAACAGGTACCACCTAGGGAACCTCTCTTTTCAATACAGGCAGTGTTGAAACCTAATTGAGCAGCCTTGATGGCAGCAACGTAACCACCTGGACCACCACCAATAACTACGACATCGTGTTTGGCAGACTTGGCTAGTTGTCTAGAGGCGGTAGAAAATAAAGCTTTGTGATAAGTTGAACTCAACATTTTAATTCTCAAATATCGTATATTCTTTGTTTTTATTATTTTGGTTGATGATAAGTCTTTAGATTACCTATATGTATATACAGAACAAGGTTGTTGTAATGAGATAATGAGTTAGAAGTTGCCAAATAACATGAAAGAAAAGAAAAAAAAAAACTTCCCAAAAAATGAATATTCAACCCAAATCAGCTAGTTATTTTTTAAGAATCATCCACCCAATTGAATGCGCGTTCTCAAAAGAGAAACAAAAAAAATTTTCCCACCAGATTTGGTATATCCACTTTTTTGTCGATGAGTGGAGTAAACCCTACGGCTCTTTGCTTTTCCGTAAAAAAGGATGCTTTAGAAATATTCATAAGAAAAACTCTGAAAACACGTGCAAAGGTGTCGAACGTTAGCTCATAGTATATAATCTATAACTGTATAGCACTGGCATTAACCTCGTTTGTAAGAACTTGAACAATGTTATCTTGTAACAACTTATCTGTCAAATCCTTCAAATGTCTCTTAGGATCTTGTTTACCCACATATCTAACATCTTCTTCTTCGGATTTTTCATCCTTTTCTTCCTCCTTGGTATCTTTATCTTTTTCTTTGTCTTCAGATTCTTCTTCTTTCTTTTCCAGCTTCTCCTTCATCTTTATTTCTTCATCAACTTTCTTATTATATAACTTGGTTAGCTTTGTTAGGTTTTCTAGATCTCTTTCATGATTGCAGAAGTTCTCCTTTTGTTCTAAATCTTCACCTTTATCTAGAATCAATCCATTGGTCCATTGCTTTTTATGTAGAAGCATCATCACCTTCATTTCTTCTGTGTCCTTCAAGTAATCAATGTTCAAAGAGTAGTAGGCTTTGTTTAAGCCATGTACCAAGGCTGTTAGGTTTGGCTTGTTCAAAAAAGGTATGTTGGATGTTGTTTGTCTTGGTTCTCCAAATTTCATCATGGTTGCAGGATCCATTAATCTAAATGCATCTATAACAACTTTACCCTTAACAGATTGGATAGGATCAACAACAACAGCAACAGCTCTAGGAGATAGTTGTTCAAAGGTCTTTTGCGTGTTCACATCGACTGAGGATAACCAACAACCAAACCCAGGGTGAGAGTGGTACCATCCAACTACGTTTTCCTTTCTCCCTGTTTGTTCAAGCATCTCCATCATTTTTGTTTGGAAAACGTCATCGACTGCTTCAACAGAAACACCAGTACCAGATTGTGGCATGGCAAAAACATCGACAACATTCACGGTGTATTCATCAACAAAGGATCCTAACATCAATCCCATGACTTCCATAGGCACACCTGCTCTCCCGTGTCTCAACATTTTAAGTAATGCAATTGGAGATATGTATACTGTTTCCTTGGAGTCATCTAAGTTAGCATCCACAGGAGCACCCCCTGACATGCCACCTTTCATATTTCCTATTTGTGATAGTAGACGATTCATCTGAAGTTATGGTTAATAATTATTTAAATACTTTCGTTGTAGTGTGTTGATGTATTTGTTTGGTTTATTATCTGCTAATATATTAACACTTTTATAAGTGATATACTTTCAATGCTGTGTTTCTGACTTTCGCCACCGAATGCACATCGTTTTGTATTTTTTTTTGTCTTACACTACAAAAAATCAAATTCAGTGGAAAGTGTACACTTGGCTCCGGATATAATACGTTAAATGACATACACGATCTGGAAAGACTTAAATATAATTAAAAACTAATGTATATGTCTTAGCATATAGCACAAATAATTTCACATTTGAAGAGATTGCCAAAACCAGTCGTTAAAAATAAGCTCAGTTACTGAAAAAATAAAAAATACTGATCATACTATCGTAAAGCATCAAAAGACAATGTACTCTTATAAGAAGAAGAAAAAAATTCTCTACCATTCAGGCCTACCGGATACTCAGTGATTTTCATGCTAAAGTCTTGAAGCTACTAATTGCTTATCTTAGATTACTTATCAACTCAAACAATATACATTAATACTGAATACAATATTTACATTTTATTGTAATGTTTTATTATTATTGTCAAGAACTCTAATTCAATTTTACCTTTTTCAACTTAAATGATTTATAAAATGTAAACTGTAAGTAATACATGTGACCTGTATAAACAATTTTTTGTTTTGAAAAGAGTTTAGTAACACTATTGCCGCCCCATAAAAAAATCAAAAGGTTAATTCTTCTGAACGTACACTCTTAGACAAGACCAAATGATAACCACACAACATGGTAGAAACGAAAGCCCATACAATTCAAACACAAGAACAGAATAACTCCTCTGCTAGTCCCATCATACTAAATTTGACAGGTCAGAACCATAACGATGAAACGTCTCAACATCAAGTTCGCTTTACCGAAGACACCGTCGACAATGAACATATGAACAAAAAGAAAACCAAAATATGTTGTATATATCATCCCACAGAAGAGGATGAGTTTAACTGCAACCACGCTCATGGTCATGCCTCTGAGGATGAGAAAGTTGAAGATCTATCATCTGAAGACGAAGAAGAAGATAATCTGTCATATAGCGAAAGAAGAGCCAAGAGGATAGCAAGACGTAAAACAGAGTTAGAGCATCTAGAAAGCAGCGAATACATACCCTCAAATAGCTATGAAATTCAGCCTGATTATACAAATAAACAAAAGTAGTTTAATAAAATTATATAAATTCAAATACCAAAGTAACCATCAAAAGTGAAAAACAGAAATTGCATAAAAAGAAAGCTATTTATATAGCTCTGACTCGATTGATAACAAAGTTGTGTATGTCTGCTTGCTCAATCTATACGGTGTAATACCAACATATGTCATGCAGCTCTTAGATATTTGATTCAATTCTCTTTTAGTTTGCTCTTTTATTGACTCTGGCTGATCCTTCAATAGAACCATCTTTTCCTTCAATTTCTGAATGGAGTACATCGTCAAAATCAAAACATTTGGTAGATTCTTCAATATTGGATCAATGTTCAATAAAGTTGTCATTTCTTTACCTTGACTCAACACTATAGCAGTTGATCTTTCAGATGTGTCGTAAATTGGCACCAGATTTAAAGCCTTTAGGTTATCCAGGCATTTAGCAAAGTCTCCCACTATGAATCTTTCCCAAATGTCAGCAATGCTCAACAAAACAGGTAGACACTGTTTGTTTTCTGAAGATATGTTTTTCACTGCAGATGAACCATAATTTGTGTAGTTGTCATTGATGGCCAAAGCCTTATTTAAAATAGAGTTCATGTCAGCAGTTTGTAACTGAAAACTAGAAACAGAATCCTCTATATGTAAATAGTCCAACCCACATAAGAAATCACCCAAGCTCTTGTTAACAATAGTAAAGACCGAGTCCAAATTATTGGCTAAGTGATATAATAGAATGGCATCCTCAAATCTACCTTCTTCTTCTGCCTTGAAAGCACATGATTCAGTAATTTTGGCATATAAGTCAGATCCACTGTTGATGTTGAAGAAAGAAGCTCTTTTTTCTAGATAACCTTGTTGAATAGAACCAGTTTGTAAATTGACCTTTCCTAAAATAGCCGTGTAATCTTTCGAATATGAGATCAGGTCTTTGATTAAAGTTTGAACTAGTTGTAAAGTTTTCTTGTGCGGATCTCTATCACTGGTGCGGATTGGCTTATAAAATAGAATCAAATACTCAATAACAATCTTTGGATCAGATATAATAAAGAATTGCATGTATGTAGTGAAGAACTTCCACACAGGTAACCCAATTTCATCAAACTGGTCCAAATCAAGTTTGACACTGTTGTGGATAGCAAACATTAAGTGAACTGTATCTATATTGAATCTTGATTTATCGTTGGCAATAAATTCAGCCATATTCTCATACAATCCACATAACAACAAAACTTGTAAGTATAACTTCAATCCAAATTGCTGCTCTCCAAAAATCAACACTAAGTCCTTGAACTCTTGGAACGAGAACTGATCAGACGATTCACTGACTTTGTATAGATCTTTACTTTCGTCAGCACCCTTGGTTAAAACAGCCAAATGGAACCATACCCAATCTTCCATAGATTCTATGACATCACCAACACACTTGGAGCCAGTTTCTCCTGAAAGATTTAATTTCCCTATAATTTTGTAGACCGCTAATTTATATGGATCAACATTGACTTCGTTGTTGAAAGTCTTGAATTCTAATAGAATCCTTTGTTGTAAATCAGCATTTAAATATCCATCTTGGATGACATGCTTGAAGCATTGACTGATTTGGGGAGCAATCTTGTTGAAGATGGTTTTGTTTGCTATAATATACGAATAAGCCTCGTTAATACAACCTCCTCTGAGGAAGTAGTACATTATACACCATATTGGCTTATCATTAACTATGGTCAAGTTAGATGTCTTCCACTCACCTGAAACTGAGTTCTTAAACTTCATGGAGATGTAGTGTTGATACTTGTTGGAAGTTGTTGGCATTCCTTCATTGATAGAGTTTTTGGAGTAAAAGTCCAAGATATACTTGTGGAATTGGGCTTCCAAAAACTTTTGTGACTTTTTGTTTAGTGGCAGATCCTTTACATCTGCATTTTCTTGGAATTTTAAGATTTCTAAACATTCAGCAATGTGCCTGTTGTTGCCTTGAAGAGCTTCGTTACTTGATGTCACATACTTTAAAATCAAGTCAGTAAGACTTTCTTCAGAATCATTGTTGGAAGAGTTGTACTTATATATTATTTTGGCGTACTCTTCGAAAGATTTTCTCAATGTTTGTGAGGAGTTGACATTGATTTTGCTACCATTAAAGACTTGAAGCAAAGCCATCTTTTTGTTAGCAGCGTTTCTAGACTTTCTAGAAAAAGAAAGTTCAGAGGAGGCTTCATCAGAAAAGTTCAATCCAAATCTCTTCGCAGAGTCATCAGAGTTTGCAGAGTTCTTGCCCTTATTAACAGAGTTAATACCAAACAAAGTTTTTAGCTCTTCTTTCTTTTGGGAATAACTCGAGTTATCCAATAACATTGGATTGTTGATACTTGAGTCGTTTAGACTCTTTTCAATGGAGCTCAAAATTTGTTCATGTTTCTTATCTCTTAAGTAACCGTCCAATATTGTTTCATTGATTGCAGAATTTCTTTTACTGGCAGCGTTACTTCTGGAGTTACCAAACTTGGCAGCCTTACTTAATCTTTTAGCCTTGCTGACCTTCTTTAAGTCTTCTATGAATTGTTCTGCTTCTTGGATATTAAAGCCTGATCCAGACAATAAATAATGAGCTCTGGTCAAATCTGGACCTGTCTTGGCCAGCTTTTGGTTCAACAAATTGGTGCTTTCACATAACTCAGTTAAGCTAGGAGTTATTTTGATATTCAAATCAGAAATGGAAACATTTGATTGCAAGTCTTCAGCTGTTGGTAGCAAATGACATCCATCTATTAATTTATTAATTTTGGATTTTTGAGGAATCTTGGATTTACTTTCTTCGATCTTGGCTAAAAAGGTCTTTTCGTCATCTGCAGCGTTGTTACTTTGTTCAGATGATCCAAATGCTTTGGTTGTATTATTATTAGATGAACCAAACCCACCTGCAGTGTTAGATCCTAGTGTTACAGATGGTGCAACTGTGTTTGTGGTTCCAAACATGCCTGTAGATGTAGTTGTTGTTGCAGCGTTACCTTGCTGACCACCTAAGGAAAAGCCTGAAGTTGGTGCAGTATTTTGCTTGTTACCTAAGCTGAAGCTAGGTGTTGTGTTATTTTGATTATTGGTACTAAAACCTGTAGCTGTGCTAGTACTTGGTTTAGCTCCAAATGTGAATCCAGTGGATGCATTAGAAGGTTTTTGAGTATTATTTGAACCAAAAGTTAACCCAGTGGTAGGTCCATTGGAAGCTGGTGTTGTAGTCTTATTACCAAAGCTAAACATTAATAGTTAAGTTCAACAGTATGGTTATATATATATTTATGTTGGATGTACATTGAACCCAAATGTTAAATGTATGATATGATTGAAAATAAGTGTAAAATGAATAAAAGGAATCTTTTGAAAAGATGAATAAACACACCCTAGGGCAGCGTCACCAGAACAGAAAAAAGAAACAAAAAAAAAACGGATTAAACAGAAACGCACATAAAATTTTTTTTCCCACATCAAAATACTGTATAATTTTAAAGAATTGGTAGCGGTATATAAAACGACATCCGAATACCTTCTAATTCATTTAACTGAAAATTATATAGAAATAGTGCACTGGTTCCTGTATCTGTAAGGTATCTATATAAAACCAATCAACTCACTGATCTTTTGAAATAGTATCCAAAAAAAAAAAAAAGAAAAAGAAAAATTAGACTCTTTTTAAAACTAATAGTCTAATCAAAACCGGCAAATGCAACACTCTTTTTGACCTTCTTCTTAGGAGCTTCACTACCCTCTGTAATTCTTATTAACTCATCTTGCTTTTCTTTCTTGAATTGTTCTCTCTTATTCTTTCTTCTCGATGATCTAGCATTTGACGCCTTGGCCTTTATATCCAGTTTGGCGTTTTCCAACTTTTCTTCCTTCTCCTTCTCCTTTCTTTCTATTTCCATTCTCTTTAGCTCTCTGATTTCTTCTAATCTTCTATCCTTTTCTAGCTTACTTTCAATGACCTCGTCTTGCTTATCTCCTATTGTCTTGGCTATTCTCTGCAGTATAAGGGTGTCGTTATCCTCTATAAACTTTTTACCTTTCTTACCAGTTTTGATTTTCAAACCTGTCTTTATGGATTTATTTAGAATAGGAAGGTTCTTCTCTACTCTTTTGGCTAATAACTCTCTTTGATGTTTTGACTTTCTTTGAGAACCGTATAGTAAAGCTCTTTTTTGCTCCTTTTTAGATAGTGCTCTGGATGAAGGATCTTGTTTAGATGTCTTTTTGTCTCCCTTAAATGATAACTGATTAGCTGCTAGGCTGTTTGACATTATTTCAGGAGTAACTTCCTTCATTAAAGATTGTCTTTTTGTTCTCTTAGCGGTACCCATGTTTACTTTGTGACTGTCGGTAAATTAAATAATATAAATAAGATGTTTATGGTTATATATCTTGGGGATTTTTTTTGCTCTAAGCCTACTATAATATTAATAAGCTTGATTAATACTTTAACTTTCTTGAATGAAGAAACATGTAGAAAAAGTAAAGAAAAAAAAAAAAAAGAAACTTAGTTTTCTGATGATATTTCCTAAACGGGTAACTCAACTTTGGTGGGGGTTTTATTCTTTTTTTTTTTTTTTAGAGAGTTGATCACTAGGCACGTGATTTATGATAAATTTTAAATTTCACAAACGAACAACGCTTATTTAAACAAACCAATTATATGTAAGATTCAAATGGTCAATAAGAGCTATGGCCTAAATGAGCAAATTATTGATACCTATCATTAAATAAAGTACCGAATTTATTAATAGCTTGTTTGTGCATTTATTTTATTTTAATAAAGACATATACATAATAATTATACATATGTTTATTATTACTTGAACAATCCTAATGTTTTTCTGGTTGTTAGGTGATCAATATATATTGAAACTTTGCTCACTGGGATTTCAATTTTTGGAAAAGAGAGACATATGTATATGGAATTATTGTTCTGGTGCTTCTTCACCTTCTTCATCAACTTCTTCTTCATATTCACCCTCTTCACCTTCAGAAGCGTATACATCTTCTGGACCATAGTGCATAGATAATGTTGGTTGAACAACAGCAGAGTCAAGAGTCCAGGCATCCAATGCTTGTTCACAGTCCATAATAATTTGTCTAGAAGCATCGTAACCATCGTATTGAGGTCTTTGTTCACCTGGAACAACAGGGTTGACATCCAACAACTCTAATAAAGCTTTACCGTAACCAGCAATCAAAGCGTTCTTTTCAGCTAATTCCTTGTAAGCATCAAATAAGTAGAAGAAACCAGCTTTTAACTTTTCTCTGGTAATGTTTGATAATTGGGCTTCAGCAACCAAGGATTCAGCTTCAGCTCTGACCAATTCTTGTTCCAATACAGCGATCTTGGTGGATTCAGGAGATTTATATCTTAAATGAGCAATTTGGTCAGCAATCTTTTGCTTTCTGTCTCTTGATGGTTGGACTGAAGCTTCCAAGTTTCTGATAGACTTTAATGTTAGTCTATATTGATCATACTTGTCAATGAATTGGTCGTCTAGCTCAGCTAATTCGTATATCAACACACCTAATTTGTCGGAAATGTCGGAAATGTCATCATCACCGGATTCACCCCAGACAGATAATTGAGAAGCAGCGTCTCTCTTTTCATTGACCACCAATTCCCAGGACTTTTCAACACCTCTTTCCAACTTGATTAAGGAGTTTAGCTTTCTGGCTAGTTCAGGACCAACAGCACCAGCGGTTTTAGATCTCAAGTGGGTGGATAAAGAACCACCACCAAAGAACTTGTTTTTGCTAACAGCAGTGGCTCTTGGGGGAGGAGGGTTTTGGATTTCGGCTTGAGTAGGAACTCTATTAGATCTCATAGAATATGTTCTGTTCATTTTGTGTTGTGTTTAATGCAAGAAGTAGGTAATGGCTGTCTTAATTAATTATTAATGTATGTAAATTACTACTTTGGCCTGACAATAACTTTACTTTTATTAATAAAACGATAAGTATAAAATCTAATAAACTTAAAGCTGATAATTATATAACATTGTTTATATTTAAACAATCCTGTGAATTTTTTTTAAGGGGAGAGAAAAGAAAAAAAAACCTATGTTCACCTTATTCAACACTTCCAATGGAGCGTATTCCCAGAAAAAAAATAAACAAAAAAAAAAGGGTAATGCTAATACGTTTAAAATCTGAAAATGGCTGTATTTACTTCCTTTTTGGGAAACTTCTGCTTGGCCAAACTAAAAAAAATAAAGGTAAACCTTTTTGATGCTATGCTACAGCCGAAAATAAAAGCTAAAAAACAAAGGGTAAGACATATTAACAGAAAATATAAAAAAAAACGATACATATGTCGTCATTAATGACGTTTCATATTATAACTCTTTCCCTTTTAGTTAAACACTAAGATTGTTTCAATGAACATCTACATTCCATCAAAGAACTCATTGCTTTTCTTTTGTTTCTTACTACTTCTCACCATTTCTTTCCAATCCTCGTCTAAATCGTCATTGTACTCGGCAGTGACACCTTTTTCAGCATCTTCCCTGGCTTTCCTCTTCATCTCCTCCACTATAAGTTCCCTTTTCTCAACTAGTTTACGTTTTCTCTCTTGCTTCTTTTCTTTGCTTTCAACTTTATTTGACCATGCTAATGTTTCAACAGGTTTCTTACTTTTACTTTTCTTGTTCTTTTGACTCTCCTCCAGAACCGTCAATCTCTTTTGCTCTCTGACCTTGTCGGAGTACTTGAAGTCATTCATATTAAACTCTTCTACAAACCACCCGTTTTTCGCCTTGATAGCTGATATATGCTTTCTCTGTTCTTCATCAAAATAACAATCCAGTTTCTCGTAATCTTTCAAAAACGCGTCAACTTCTGGAGATTTAGGAAATCTTACGCACCCAAATAATTCTGCTAACTTCAAGTAATTGATTGAGTTGGTTTTGAAGATTGATTTAAGAGAGTGTGCCCTGTATCCGTTAATGTATGATACAAACCCAGATACACTCTCATCAAATCGTAATCTATCTTGTAAAATCCATTTGTACAATTGCTTTATGTCATAGTATCCATCAATGTCAAAGTTACAATATATCTCTTCTAGATCAATCCCATATCTAATCTTCAAAAAGTCCAGATATCCAATCTCTTTGGTATCCTCTTGCAAAAATAATAACGCATTACCTGCCTTCCCTCCTCTAGCTGATCTTCCTGATCTATGTAAAAATATCTCTGGGGTTGTTGGTGCATCAAAGTGGACAACCAAATCCACATCGGTTATATCAATCCCTCTGGATGTTAGATCTGTTGTTAGCAGCACACTCTTTCCTGATATGGTATCTTTTTTGAACAGTTCAAGACTCTTTTCTCTTTGTTGATTTGTCAACTTTCCGGACATTGAGTAAATAGGCAGCTCCTTCCCGGTTGGGAATTTGTAGAAGAATTTATTGTCTCTAGCGGATCTTATGAAGTAATTGATCATTTTGTGGAAATATGTTACTTCATTGGCCGAGGACATGTACACAATACATCTTTTGTACTCAGACTTCTGCAAAATAGCCAGCAACTGATTCAACTTATTGTTGGTTTTTGTCAAAACATACTTCAAGGTTAATTCTTTAGGCTTGTTCAAGGCGTTTACAGTTATTTTAAATGGATTTCTCATGGATGTTTTTGAAACTAAGAACTTAGGATCCTTGATTGTGGCAGAAAACAAACCTGTTCTTTTTTGCTTTGGTAAAATGGATAAGATTTGCTGTATGTCCTTATCAAATGAAGGGTCCAGTAATAATCTATCACACTCATCCAGAATCAAGTATGCACATTCCTTTGTATTGACTATAGGTCTCTTTAAGAATTCCAAAATTCTTCCTGGCGTTCCTATTAAAATATGCGGCTTAGTAGTCCTGTAATTGTGGATGTCTTCATTCATGTTTTGCTTTTTGTCACCTCCTACTAATAACAGTGTTTTTGGAGCATTGTAAAATGTTTCCTTATTTTCATCATCATCAACTATGGTTGTCTTATCATTATAAAATGATAGGATAAAGTCTACGACCTTTTCTACTTGAACAGCCAAGTCCCTTGTAGGAACAATAATCATTGTATGAAAGGAGTTATTTACAGGTTTCTTTAACTTTGGTCCATTATGTGGCAGATCAGTATCTTTCAAAATATCAAAGGCATAATCTCTTACACATCTTTCTAAAATTGGAATTACATAGGAGAGTGTCTTTCCACTTCCAGTGTAGGATTCAACAATGACATCCTTTCTATTACTAGAGAGCATTGGGATTGTCATTGCCTGAACGGGGGTTAGATGATCAAAGTCATAAGCTTGTATAGCCCTTTTGATAAAAGGCAGTAGCTTGTAATCAAGACTATCCCAAGAAAGAGATTCTTTACTAGACATTTAGTTTATATGATTTTTCAATGGCTTATTGAAATTAATATAGCTAGGTGATCTAAGAATGCTTTCTATTTAAAAATGAGATGATATCAGCAATTACATTGATCAACCATCAAATTTAAAATTGAATATAGGTGAAGATGCCTTTTTGAAAAAAAAAAAAAAGAAACGAGGTTTGTTCACGTACTCTTACAGAGTGTTTCCTAATTGGGAGAGTTCAATATATAGTCACGTGTTTTCTCAGCTTTGCATTTTATTTTTATTTTTTTTCACAAATCATAAGTTCTGGTTTTACTGCTGGTATTATACCTCATTTTGAAATGTGCTAATGACATAAGTGATTTGTGTCATAAATATACTTATAAGCTGCCATAAAAGACTATATAAAACCAAAGAAAAAAAACAACAAAAAAGCCTTAAAAAGTCTACCCAAAGATACCAAGGTATATATGTTTAAGCATATATTTAACACATACTGGAAGTCACCGTTAAGAAAGAACATAAAAATGTCAACTGAGCCGTCGCATGTCGATTATCAATCTTGGGACAAAAAGGATTTGATTGCCAAGATTATGAAGCTTGAAGGAGCCAAGAAAGATCTAACTCCTAACAAAACTAAAAATGTAAAACTCCAAAAAGATTTTGACTATCTTACCAGAAAAGTGGTACTTAAATTTTCTTATTTGGGATACGATTACAGTGGGTTAGCATATCAAGCTGATTCGGATGTAAAGACTGTTGAAGAAACTATCTTTAAAGTGTTAAAGCAGAAAAAGCTCATTAAGGATTATGATCCAAAGACTTTGGCCAAGCTGAATTTTTCTAGATGTGGAAGGACAGATAAAGGTGTGTCTGCCATGAACCAAGTTATTAGCTTGGATCTAAGATCATGCTTTAAGACCCAAGAAGAGATAGACAATAGGGAGAATGACAAGAAAGAAATAAACTACATCAAGGCATTGAACGGTTCCCTTCCCAATGATATTTGGCTTCACAGCGTTAGTTTGAACTGTGATCCGAATTTCGATGCAAGATTTTCCTGCGCATACAGACATTATAGATATTATTTCAAGCTTGAAAATCACATGAACTTGAATCAAATGAGAGAAGGCTGTAAAAACTTTCTAGGTGTAGACAATGACTTCAGAAACTTTTGTAAAATTGATGGATCCAAGCAGATCACTTCCTTCAAAAGAACTATTCTTCACTGTGATATAATCCCTGTCAATGAACACGAACAAGTATATTGTTTAGATTTGAAAGGATCAGCTTTTTTATGGCATCAAGTTAGATGCATGATGGCAGTATTGCTCGAGATTGCCGAAGGACATGAAACGCCATCCATCGTCACTGAATTAATGGATGTTGAAAACAAATACTCGTCAAAGCCTGACTATACATATGCTAGTGATACTCCATTAGTACTATATGACTGTGTCTTTAAGAATGAACCTGATATCAAATGGATGAAGGCCAATGACTTTGAACTTTGCAAGGAAACGATGAACTATAAAAAAACTACCAATGACAGTGTATACTCAATCTATTATCAAGAGCTAATCAAATTGGAGATGAGCAAGAATCTCGTAAAATTCAACTCTTCACCATGCATTAAGTTTGATGATGAGAGCAGAAAAGTTTCATTTGATATGGACTCATTTGATAGTAACTATATCAATTTAGGTGATGGAAAACATAAAAGACTTTCAAAGGTCACTCCTTTTGGGAAGAGAAATAGACAAAGTCCACCTGAAGAGGTAAATCAAAGATGGCGTGATAAAAAGAAAGCCAAAAAAGAGTCTTCTTAGTCATATATACTACTGTAATCCCAATAATTCATTTCATCAATGCCATTGTTGCAAATGTCTATCCAAAGCATTCCGGATGTCACCATGTCTGATAAAGCTGTTTTTGTTCGTATAGTTGACCAGCCCAGTTTTTCAATAATTTCCGTCTTTGTTATAAATCCTTCATTTTTCGATTTAATGTAATTTAGTATGTATTCTGAGTCTTTGCTTATTTCCATAGGATAGCACCTTATTACTGGATACTTGTACTTTGATTTGCTTTTATCACTCTCTAAATACAACAGTGAAATTCCTGTTTTCCATTTATCAAAATGTGTGTTCATCAGATTTACTAGCCGATCTATAGAGATCATCATGTCGAAGTTTGAAAAGTGATACTGAAGTTCTTTAAGAGTGATTAATCCTCCATTTAGGTCGTTATTTTCGGATATTATTTTGAACAGATGAACCAAATATGTCATGTCCTCGTCAAAATCAGTAAATATATTCAACGAAGTGATTACAGAAGTGTTTATACCCAGTTTGATCAACTGCTGTATAAACAATTGAGCTGAGTGCTTATTTTTCTTCAAATATTCTTGATTATCTATTCCCAATTGTAGAACTCGTTTTTTGTATAACTCAAGCATATCAGCATACTGCTTTTCCTTCTGTGTTTTTATCAGCATCTATGGAATTTGGATTGTATGTATCAAATCAAACTATTGTAACTTATGCGCAGTGGTAAGTTGGAAAATGTAGAATACATATAGATGCTTTTTATGCTTCTATCTTTTTTAAAATTTTAATTCTATTCAGGGTTGGTTATGATGTGTGAGCTGCTTGTTATCGGGTGACTTTATACAATGTCAGTTAGAAATTACAAATATTAGAAGAACTCTTAATCTACACTTAACAACCGCTACAAAAAGAAAAAAAGAAAGTTAAATCCGAGATAAAAGTGAAAATTAAACTCGCGAATAAGTGGAACATATTTGTTGAGTTAGCGTCCTAGCGCTTAAAATGGTATCTAATGTATGATTTAAATCTTCATTATAAAAGGCTTAAAATTGTATAACTAGTCCAAGCATGAAATATTTACACTAATCAGATATTGAATTTAAATGTATATTCCATATGTATTTTGCTCATATGTTTAGCAAACGGTATATATAAATGGATTCTAAGCATGAACAAGCTTTCAACTATCTTTCATTACTCCACCGTTCTGTATATTCGTTAAATATGAATAATGAGCTACATAATTCAAACTTCATATTCTTTCTCAATAGTTGGTACAAAGGTTCTAGTTCTTTTATTAGGCTTGAATGAAATATTTTTCTTCTTTCTGGATCCAGTAGCCATGTGATCTGAGCGTCTACTATAATGCGGAACATTGTAGTTTCTAAAGATATTCTTTGGCCTTGAAGGCATGCTGTCATAATAGTTGAACTTGATATCATTTATATTTTTGGCAGCCTTTTTCTTTGAACCTTTGCTTCTTACTGATGCTTTGGATCTGTTGTTATTTTGATACAACACTGGGTGACTTTGACTTACTGAGTTGGACTCTTCATCACTATCAGTAAAACGCTCCTCAGGTATATTATTTAATACATGGTTCCCATGATCAAGACTATTGGCATCAGTTTTTTCACTTTCTCCGTCTGTTTCAATGTTAGCAGAAAAAGATGGCATGGTATTCAAGCTTGTGTTATCATCAGCAAATGTGACCCTGTCACCTGAAAATGCCTCACCTCTATCATGAGAATACCTGAAGCTATGTTCATTTGCTAGCGGATCACCATCGGATAATGCATCCTGAATTTGAGAGTATGCGTCTGCGTTTTCATCTTCAGAGTCCATCTTAGCGTCTGCATAACCACGATAGTTGTCATTACTTGAGCTGTCAATGGAATCTTCCATGACAGTTGAATCATCAAAGTCAGATTCAGAGTCGTATTCATAGCTTCTATTCTTCTTTTTGTAACGGTATTTAGTATGGCTGAAAAACAATCTTCTGAAGAATTTTTTTATTTTTCTCCTCTTCTTTCTTAATAAAGCCATGTTCTGGTAGAGTGGTTTATTTACCCATGATTCTTGCCCTCTAAATATTAAGAGATCATATGTGAAGGCCCCCAACAAGCCGCCTATCAAAGGAGCAACCATGGGAACCCAAAAGTAGTGATGGTTGTCACTGAACAATAAATGGTGATCAACACCCACCGTCCACAGCGCCAATCTAGGACCCAAATCTCTACTAAAGTTCAATGCAGCACCCGTTTGCAGAGACATGGTACAATTAATTGTAAAGATGAATATGAAAAGCATGACGGGAAAAACTTCTGGAGATGTGTTGTTATAAGGATCAGTCATGGCAAAAATGCCCACAATCAAATAAAAGGAGCCAATAAACTCACTTATGAATTGTCGACCAGTTGTTAGATAATCCAAAGGAAGGGTGGTAAACATACCCACAAAGTCTCTGTTATGTCTCCAGTCAGGATATACACCAAGTATTACTGGATGGAAAATACCAAATAGTACCAATCCTGCAACATATGCACCAACCAGCTGTGAAATCAAGTATGGGAAAAACAATCTGAATTTAGGGGAGCCTCTAAAAATAAAGTTTATCAGAGTCACACACCATGAAAGATGGGCACCTGACAGGGAAGAGCCACCGGCAGCCCAAAACCCAGCTATAACAGCACCAGCCCAACCCAGTTGTTCGCTTATACTGTAATTCTGAGTTATATCACTCATACTTTTGAGCATTGTTCCAACAGTGTGTATGATGTTTTCATCCACATTACTGGCAATTAATGAATTGATGGACTTTTCATATTCGTTCACTCTGTTTTGCTCACTCAATTTTGCTGTTATGGAACAAGCATCACCTAATGAAATCAGTATAAAAGTACCCAGAAATTCTGAAAGACACTCCTTGAAGTATCTTGCTTTGTATCTACTCCACGCGTTAATGGGGGTGAATCCTTGCGGTAGTACATGTGGTGTCAATGGGTTTTGATGTATCTGCTTTGGTCTGAGTAAAACTTTCTGCTCAGGGATGTAATACTTACTCTCTGTAAAGACAGTATCATTATCGTGTACAGTGTCATCATCGTAATCATATGCTTCTAAGCCATTTCCACTGGACATGCTTTGTTTGTTGCTGTATTTAGCCCCCCTTGATGCCATGGTATTCTTTCTTCTTTGTTGGGTATATCCGGAGGAAGAAGAAGATATCGATGAGTGTGAGGACATTTGCGGCAACTCTGAAGGTATAACTTCAAACTGGTATTGATTATTGAAAATGGTGTTGCGCCGTGGGTTTATATGTGAGGACCTACTTGTTTCTATGTCAAAAACACCACGGTTATTTTCGGAATTGTCCATAGAGTACTTTTTTGTTGATAAGGAAGGATGATCATCATCATCGGTTGGATGTTGTGAAGTGTAAGTAGAATAGTTGAAAGACGAATCCCTTCTCTTTTTTCTGGGCTTGTGTTGTTGCCTTTGTTGATTGATAGTGTTTGCATTGGATTCGGCAATTGAACTGCTTCTACCTGATCGCATGCTAAACATGCTTTTTCTATGCTTGTTGCTAGTGTTATTTGTATTTATTGAAGGACTTCTGCTTTTGTTTGTTGGGTCATAAACACCTTGTTCCATATCACCAATGGCCTCAAAATTGTGTTCTCCCTTAGAATTTAGATCAATGCTTTCGCCATCAGAGTCAACACCATTTCTATCAAAGCTCATTATGATATTTTTGTTTATGGTTATATTATCTTGTACTATTATCTTTACTGACACTATAGATACTCAAAATTAATAGACTACTTAAACAAACGGAGTTGAAATAGAAAGTTAACCTTATAATTAGGATCTATATCGTTATATGGTAGAGATGACGTATTTTTCCCACCGCCTTGTATGAAGCTACAAAATGGTCTTCAGCCGCGTATGGTTTTCTACGAGAAAGTATAAATTATATGGAGTTGTCCTATTGTGTAATTTGCTTACTGAAAAATAAGACATCAATTCATTTTACATTATATAGAGATGTTGATGATATGTTTAATATAATTTAAAATCTTAATAAACTAATTTATAACCATGAAGCATTACGACTTTCCCCATTGACTGTTATATGCCTCCAACTGGAATGTCTTTGGGAACACTGAAAAAAAAGTAAATCAAAATAAATTGAACTCATGGGCGAAAAAAATACAAAAAAAAAATGAAGCCAGAGACGTTGGAC
Source organism: Hanseniaspora lachancei (assembly GCA_030567275.1). Taxonomy (NCBI): domain Eukaryota; kingdom Fungi; phylum Ascomycota; class Saccharomycetes; order Saccharomycodales; family Saccharomycodaceae; genus Hanseniaspora; species Hanseniaspora lachancei. The sequence continues at coordinate 78,540 of JAJLRX010000228.1, read as the reverse complement.
TAACGGAATGTGTTTATTTAACCAAAATATCATATACACTAAACTCTGTGGGGAAAATCAAATATATACTCAACACTGGACACTCCCTCTGCACATACAGCCATGTTTACAGTGTAGGCACAAATCTTCTGTTCTTTCGGCTGGACTTGAAATGGATGTCACTTCTTCTAACATTCCTCTTCTTGTGCACCCCGGGGTTGGTCAGCTGGGATCTCTCATACTTATGCACATTCATGTCACTTAACTCAACATCATCCAGGTCCTCCTCGGGTATGTCATTCAAGGAGAATGTGTCTGGAGCATAGTTGGAATCTTTATCATTAGCCGGTTCTTCTTCACCATCATTTGCTCCCATGGACTCTTTTGCCGTGTTGCGTTTGCTCGCACCACTGGTGATTGATGGCACCTCACTGTTATCACCGTATGTCGTAGCACTCATTGCATCATAGTCTGAATCATAGTCATCATCACTATCATCAACGCTGTATTTTACGGCTCTTCTCTTGTTGATTGTTCTTTTTATTTTGTACCACTTTCTTCTTAGCAGATCCATGTTTTGGTATATTGGCCTGTTGACCCATGACTCATGCCCTCTGAAGATAACAAAATCATATATCATAGCACCCATCAGAGCACCAACTGCAGGACCCACTATAGGGACCCAGAAATAATGGTGGTTGGAGTCAAACAAAACCTTTCTGCTTGCGCCCACAGTGTACAAGGCCAATCTAGGCCCCATATCCCTTCCAAAGTTCAATGCTGCCTCTGTTTGTAAAGACATTGCTGCCATCAGTGTATAAATGAGCATGAATAAGTACAATGGGAACAGCTCATTTGATGTGTTGTTATAAGGATCCGTCATGGCAAAAATCCCCATGATTAAGAACATGGTTGCCACAGCTTCACTGATAAACTGTCTACCGGGAGAAAGATAATCTAATGGAACAGTGACAAAGCTGGATATCAACGCCGCATTTGTTTTCCAATCAGGATAAACTACTTCGATAACCTTCCTGTAGTATCCAAACAGCAGCAATCCACCGACATACCCTCCCAACAGCTGTGCTACAATGTATGCTATTGCCAAGTGCCATTTAGGCGAGCCTCTAAAGAAAAAATTAGATATGGTTACGGACATGTTCAAGTGGCCCCCTGATAAGGATGAGCCACCAGCTGCAAAGTACCCACAAACTACAGCACCTGCCCATCCCAACTGTACATTTATTGTGTAGCCTTGAGTGATGAGACTCAACCCTTTTAGCAAATCCACCTCGTTAACATCATCCACCTTTTGGGTCCTTTTCAAGTAATCATAATACTTCAGCACTCGCGTCTGCATTGTTAGTGTGTTTTGCAAAGAACAAGCATCCCCCAAGATCGTCATCACGAGGGTGCCTAAGAAACTCGGCCAGCCACTCCTTATGATACTTATTTTTCACTCTCCCCCAGTTGTTTATTGGTGTGAAACCCTTAGGCAGCATTGCTGGAGTCAACGGGTTTTGATGGATTTGCTTGGGCTTCACAATGACTTTGGATCCGTTGTTAATTGTTCTCACATTAGGTGGCATGGATGTATTGACATTATCATCATGTCCGTCAGCAGTGGAATCATGTAGGCCAGACAATGGTTCATCGTCGGATTGGCGCTCATGCTCGAGGTTGGGGAACGATGTTGGAACAATTTCATAGTGGTACGTGCTTGGCATTAGAGATTGAAGACGAGGAGTCTGCTTTGCAGACGGACTGGTTACACTCCCAGCAGGAGAGTTGATGGAAACACCAGAGGAAAATACAGACATGTTCGAGGGGTACTGGAACGAAGAGTTTGTTCTCTGCCTTGTGCCATTTGAGAATAAAGTGCCCTTCCGCTTAGGCTTTCTGCGAGATCTCGTAGTTCTTTGAGACCTTGCCGAAGCTGTTTCGTTGTAATCGTGATCTGTGCTGTATCTTCCCTCTTCTAGGGAATGGATCTCGTTTATATGATCATCTTTGTTGTTTGTAGATGACTGTGACTCCATTTCTTGATATTTTTTTTTCTTGTGTATGCAGTTTTTACTGGTGAATTTAATCCTTATTCCAAATACAAAGAGTATGAATTGTCATAGGAATGTGGGAGTTAAATGAACCTGACCACGAGATGTTTATCCGCCTTCATCATTTGGCCAAATGCTTAGAATAGAACTTTTGAACAAGCATTTTTTTTTTATAAAAAAAAAAAAGGAAACAGAAAAAAAAAAAAAAAACGCAAAATAGATTGGAAGCAAGAACTCTTTAGTTCTAACAATACTATATATGGTCAACAAGGATAAGATGCAAAACCATCACTAACATATGTCGGGCTGTGGTATTACAGCATGTTAATTCATGGTATGAGTCTTGATTAGGGCCTATACCGTATTGTGGCTATAACCCAGTGTTACATTGCTCTTGTGTGTAAGGCATGAAGTCCTTACCCCATCCACGGAAAAACTTGGCGTCTTTGGTGTTGATGATTTCCTTCATTTCATCCTCTGTCAACTCAAAGTCGAAGATTTCCAAGGATTGCCTGATTCTCTCGGCGCTTGATGTTGTGGTTAGTGCAAGAACACCCAATTGTGTGCACCATCTTAATAGAATCTGAGATGCTGTCTTATTGTACTTCTTTGATAGCCTTTCAACTATAGCTAGAATCGGGTTATTGACTGGGTCGTCACCACACTTGGTTAGGGGAGTCAACACAGAAAAAGCCTCCAGTTGGATTCCATGCTGGAAACAATATTCTCTTATTCCAGGTGATTGTGCTTGCAAGTAAGGGTGGAACTCAATTTGGTTGCACATTGGCTTAATTTTGCAAATCTTCATGATTCTTTCCAGATCATCAACTCTGAAGTTACTGACCCCAATCTGCTTGGCTTTTCCTGCTTCAACTAGCTGTTCACATTGTTGCCAAGCCTCTTCCAAAGTTATGCCTGCATTCTCTTTGGTGATTGTAGGTGAGTGCAGTAAATACATGTCAACGTAATCAATGTCCATAAGACCAAGGGCTCTGTTTAAGGAGTCAATTGGTCCTGTGCTGCCTCTCAACTTGTATGATTTAGACAGATACTTGTCTGTGATCCAGATATCCTCTCTCTTAACCCCTGTTTCCTTCAAAGCAGCTCCTATTTCCGGATAAGTGTTGTAGGCCTCAGCACCATCAATCATCTTAAAGCCCGACTCAAGGGCGGTTTTCAGTTGCTCAACAAGCTCAGGAACAAAGTCGACTTTGTTTTCTGACTTGTAGATTCTCCAGTATGAGCCAACGCCAAAGCCTATTTTAATTTGGTTGCCGTTTTTGTCCAGAATGTTGTTTTGGAACTTGGAAAACTTTAGAGATGTCATTGCTTGTGTATGTTTTTTTTGTGTGGTTTACTCTGTGATAGATATGTATACTTAAAGAAGATTCAACACAAAGAAAATTAAAACATGTCTTTTTCAAATATGTAGATTTTATATAAATAAATAAGCATATATTATTAATTAGACGAAGCTTCATTGATTGTTTTTTTTTAAAATTTTCACGATACGCCAGATAAGCACTTCAGAGGATGTGCTTTTATTTTTTTTTCCGACGTTATTTCCACCTTTTTCACACACAAAATTGAACTTAAGCTGTTACTTTATAATGGTGCCTTAAAATGCACGCAATTAAGACACATAAATGGACCCTAGATAATACACATTCCAGCAAAACTATAATCTTTGAAAAGAAAAATAAAACAAATTAAAAACAGGCAGTCTACAGTAAAGCAAACTATGAATAAAATAAACATAAATAACGATCTAGAATATAATCCCGCTTCAAAAGGTTAGGAATATCAAGAACATACAAACACCAATCAAACAGCTCATTATCACCATGTTCTTTTTTCTTCTGGTGTTGATTTTAGTCAATAACGTACTTATTCCCGGAACCCTTTGCAGCAAGTGATTCACTCTCGAGTTGCTGTTGAACAGAATCTCATTGGACTGCTCCATTATCTGGTTTCTGCTATTCAGGGCATCCTGTATAAGTTTGTCCATAACACTTGTTTGCTTGTCTATTCTCATGCTCTCGTCGTTCATGTACTCCTCAGTTGATGAGAAGTTGTTGTTTTCAGCTAGAATATCCTTCTTTACTGTTATTAGCAAGTTCAAGTGGTTTCTTTCTTGGTTTATGCATGATCTCAAGTTGTTTAGTTCTTTTTGATCTTTGTTGAGGTCTGCTTTATGTTTCAAGTACTTTGATCTTAGTTCATCGTCATCTTCATCTATACTCTTGGTGATGCTTTCAAGTAGCTGAGCCCTTTCCTTGATGAGTGTTTCTATGCTTTTGTCTAGTTCGATTTCCTTGAAATTAAGCTTTTTTGTAACGTATTGCGCATACTTGCTGGAATATGTTGCTAATTTCTTCTTTGTTGTGTTTTCTAATTGAATGATCTGAGATCTTGTGATGTTGTAATTAGAGCTCATTGTTGATAGCTTTCTTTCCCGATTTGAGATATAAGTTTCTTTGTTATAATATAGAAACGTTTAAGACTTTGTAAAGCAAGCAATATAGGCCTTTTATGTATATTTCAAAAAATTAATGAGTATATCAGAGTGTTGGTTTGGCTGATGAATTTGATTTTGAAGGTTTAAAAGAAATAAGGAAAGTGGTAAAAAAATAATATGAAATAACAAATAATGTGAAAATTCAGGCTGCTTTGGTAGCGTCTGTAACGACATACCTTTTTTAGTCTGACAAAACGAAAATAAACCAGTTACAGTCATTATCAATATAATAAAAATTAACAAAAAAAACAAAAAAAAAAGTATATAAATAAATAATTTTGTCATATAAATAAGGTAAACTTATAAATCCATTATAAAAAGTTTATCATCTAGAAAAGTACAGAGAAATAGTCATCCGCCGGAGTTTTAAGCAGCAGCCAAGAACTTCTTGATTTCAGCAATGGCCTTACCTGGGTTCAAACCCTTTGGACAAGTCTTGGTACAGTTCAAGATGGTGTGGCATCTGTAAACAGACATGGAGTTTTGTAACATTTCTTTTCTCTTTTCCTTGGCTTCATCTCTTGAATCAATCATCCATCTGTAGGATTGCATCAAAACAGCTGGCCCCAAGTATTCTTCGGCATTCCACCAGTATGAAGGACAGGAAGTGGAGCAACATGCACATAAGATACATTCATATAAACCATCCAACTTCTTTCTATCCTCAACACTTTGAAGAATTTCAGTACCATCCTTAGGGAACTCTTTTCTTTGTAAGTAGGGTTGGATAGATTTATATTGCTTGTAGAATTGAGTCAAGTCAGGAACCAAGTCCTTGACGACATGGGTGTGTGGTAATGGGTAGATCTTGATGGTTGATGACTTTTCAGCATCAATCTTACACAAACAGGCCAAAGTGTTTCTACCATCAATGTTCATGGCACATGAACCACAGATACCTTCTCTACAGGATCTTCTGAAGGTCAAGGTACCATCCTGTTCGTCCTTGATTTTGATCAAGGCATCCAAAACCATACCACCACACTTGTTCATATCGACTTTATATTCTTGCATTTTTGGCTTGACTTCTGGTGTGTCTGGGTTCCATCTGTAGATTTTGAATGTTTTCAGGTTTGCTGGGGCAGCTACAGATTGAAATCTTTTAGAGGCTAGAAAACTGCCGTTTGAAGTTATTTGGGCAATTCTTTTAGATATTAAGCTAGACATTGGATTCTTTTTTAGATATTGTTTTGATGGGTAGATTGTTTAAATCTTTTTTTTTATTATTTTTATTTCCTTTGTAGAAGCCAGTTCAATAAATAAATAATGGGGGGTACTTTGACTAAAAAATTAGAAAAGCAAGTAGATACCAAATAAAAAAGTTAATATAGGAAATTAATAAATAAGAATAAATCAGTGATTGATTGGGTTTTCCCCTATTTTTTTGTCTTTTGATTGATAGTTGTTTTCGATCTGTTAAAAATAATAATGACTGTACACTTATGTAAAACTTATTTTAGAGTTAACCAACTGTAATAATGTCCAATTAGCAAAACCCAACAAAAATATATACCAAAATATAAAAAATTTTACACTGGGGGGAAAAACAAAGCGATCCATGCTGACTTGGTGGAAAAAAAAAAAAAGTACTTGACCTTTCCCGTATAATTTTGCTGTCACCTAAACGACAAAAGGGGTAATGTACATTCACTAAGTACCAAAAAATAACCCAAAGTAGGTGTTTACCAACCATCATGATTGGATCAATTAGGAGGTATATACATTAACCCATATAAACACTTTCCAATTGACTAAATGGAGAAGCCTTTTTTGGATGTATGGCCCCTAACCGCTTACACAGTGCTTAGTGTAAGATCCTGGCAATACCTTATTCACTAATTTTTTTTTTGTCAGACTCGTAAAAATCCGAATATCGGCTGTAATCCACACAGATAATACTGTTTTAATCAACTTCCTCCACAAAAGTTACACATAAAAAAAAGTACATCCCTAATTGATTTCTAAATCTCATATATATTTGTCCTATCTTATCATAACTCTGTATCCATGTTCTTGATCACTTTATTCTGTGCAAGTAAGATCTTCGTTAGTATTCTCTCCTTGGCCTTTAGATCTATTATTGGGAATCTTGCTTGACATAACTTACCAGAGTTTCTACTTCTTCCTCTCACTATTATCTGTCTTCCATCATCAATAGGTGCTCCCACTTTGCATATTTCCTCCATGTCCAGTACAAATGTTACTTGTTTAGCGTCCACATTGTATTCTAGCAGATGCTCTTCAGATACTATGACTATTCTTTGGTTTCCAGGCAAATACTCATGGTCCACATAATTATCATACAAAAACTCTCCTCCATTGCATGTCTTCAATATGTACTGGCCATATGCCTTGAACTCATCGTATGGTTTAATCAGTCCATCCATAGCATCTACAGAAAATGCCAGCCCCTTACTTACATATCTAGGATAACGTAAACTCTTCACATTGTTTTCATAGTGACCGTATTTGGAGTTGTATAAGTTGTTTGGGTCATATGCTCCTGTGGATGTCTTGATACCATCAGAAACATTGTTGGCCATGTCCAGTAGACCAATCATGGTCTTTGTAGGCATGCCAACAAGCCCTTTACCCAATCCTTTGAAGAACCCACTAGCTCCTTCCTTCATAGCACCCTCCATGGGCTTCGTAGCTATACCATTGAACCCAGATGAAACACCTTGCACCAAAGAGTTGAATCCAGATCCAAAGGAATTGGAGTCATTTGTCATTCTATTCCTTCTTTGTTGCAAGTACCTCTCTCTTTGGAAGTCTTTGTCATTAACTGCTGCTGTCAACCCCTTGGCAACCGAGCCCGTAAATTTAGCAAATGAATCACTGAATCCAAACACAGACTTTTTCAAGAATGACATCCCTCCTTTCGAAATTGAAATTCCTAATTCCTCTGGCCTATCATTCATGTAGTATCCGTTTTGGTATGGACTGTAAAAGATATCGGCAACACCATTTGATAAATTATTGAAGAGTCCTCTTGGATTACCCAACACATCAGCATATCCCACCAATTTCAGTAACTGATTGTATATTTCAGTGTTGTAATGATCAACAACACTTTCCTTCAACAAATTGAAGCTGGTTTTGTAATTCTCAATTATCAAAGAGTTCAATACAACTGGTGCATCAGATATATTCCCCAATGTCATGTACAAAGCGTTCAAAAATGAACTTGCCTTTTTCTTTTGTGTTAGTGCAACCAAGTCCATTCCATTATCTCTCAATTGAAGTGATTCACTTCTCATAAACGAAAAGTGCAAAATCGTTGGCTGAATATGAAAGTTCTCAAAATGCAAGACCTTTTTCTCAATACTCTTTGTACAGTGAGGTAAGGACAAATGATAATAGTCTTCACCCACACCTAACCCATTGGATTCATTATCGAACCTCTCCTCTTCCTTAACAATGTCCAAGTAAGGAATCACAAAGTTATCAGCAAAAGAGTTTGAGCTTCCTCCAATTTTGTTATCATAGTCGCTTGCCCTCAGCATCGATGTAGGCATGTTGATAAGATCAAAGAATTGCAAAAGCTCAATAACAAACTCCTCATCTAACTTCAAGGACAACTCTTGAATCAAAGCTGTTGCATGTTTTATGTAAGTCATTCCTGTAGTTTCATCATTAACTCTTGTTATAGATCCTGACAGCAATGGGTGCTTCTCCATGTCTTGCTTTTTATCAGAGACTATAGTTGGATAAAGGACGTGCTTGAAATTATCCTCAAATAATTGATTATCAATTTGAAACCACTTCAACTTCCATGAAACTGACTTGAAAAACTTGGACGCATTGTATCTTACCTCAACTCCTTTCACATTCATATACAGGAGCTCTTGCAGCTTCTTGTTGATAATAGAAAGTCCAAAACCTTTGATATTGATCAAAACTCTCAATGATGACACATCGGAATTTTCTGTATCTGGCGATTTAAAAGTCTTCTTCATGCTACTGCTCTCACCTGTTGAAGATTCATAAGAATCCCTAGATTCCAATTCACTATTGGTGTTCATCGAGAGGGAAGTATTGGTTCTCTGTAAGGATACATAATTTGGATCCCGTCTTCTGGCAGGCAGAGCTGGCTTATTGCTGCTAGATAATAACGAAGTATTAATCTTGTATAAAGAGACATCTGGGTTGTATTTTGTCAAAACCAAGGCTAAACACGGACCATCAGCCAAAATGTTTATCTCAACTATCAAAGGTTCATCATTTTCACCGTTTCCTATACTTAGTACCATTGGCTTTAGAGATCCAATCATTTCCATGTTAATTGTTCTAGTAACTTTTCCATATTCAATGATCAACTTTTTGTCTTTAGCAGAAGGGAAATCCCATGAAAATGGCATAATTGAGTATTCAGTTAATGTATATTTCTTAGGGTCAAAACTCTTCATGAATTTATAGTAGCCAATATCTGCAGATCTTACAATCTCATCATCCTTTTTTTGACCAGATGTGTAATTTCTTATTCTAGGATCTCTTTGATAAATGGTAAATGTATTTTCAGTAAAATTTCTTACAGAGAATGGCCATTGTGATTGAGAATTCTTCAAATTAATAAACATTGTTGACCCTTCAATTATTTTTTCAATCATGATCAAAGTGTGCTTGTTTGTCTTGAAATTTTTCACCTTAATGTAGTCGATATCAGATTTCATATTTAATTCAAATGGTTCTGAGTACTCAGACAGACCTTCACCATCAAAGAACTTGATCTTACAATATTTCTTTTCATTCATGGACATCATATAAATGGGTATGTTTTGATCCTTTTCCAATAAAAATTCAGCCATACACATAGTCTCATGGAACACCAAACTACTTTCTGTGAAGTTAGTTACTATGTATCTAGGACTAATGGTGACAATTTTTGTATCTGCAAATATACCAGATCCTTCTCCAATTGATACACCTATTTCATTTCCGGTGGTTTTTGAAGCAATAGGCAAGGTTACATCCATGTTCTTTCCCACAGTGTTCAGAGAAATATTCGAAGACCAATCAGTGTCATTCATTCTCAATTGAACCAATCCTTTCTTCTTTTTATCATTCTTTCCAAATGGATTATAGTTCTTCAATGAAATCATTTGCATTGTTGAATACGTATCATCATCCTCGTTGGTATCAACAGGACACAAAAACATGTTTTCCTTATTGTTTTCCTTAATATAAATTGGTCTGCTAGTCTTGTTTAAAACAACAAATGCTGCAAAAGTTTTGATTATTGTTGCACCAGTAATAACATCTTTTCTGTAAGATAAAGATAGCATCAATTCATTAATTATACCAGCTTCTCTTCTTGTTAAACAAACTTCAGTTTCTGGTGGTAAATTAAATTTCAAAGGTGCTTGAATTAGTGAATAATCTCTTGGTGTGTATCCAGTATCAAAGGGGAAAACTTTCATGAATACCATATCGTCAGCAAAGTTGATGTTATGAATAGATAATTTGTCTCCAGACTTAAGATTGAAATTGACATTTTCTCCAGTGTTCTTCGAAACAATATTGAAATGAGATTCAACAGGCAAAGAGTTCACAACCATAAATGGAGCAGATATTATTATTTCCATATGCGGGAATACTTTGGCCAATCTTTCTTTAGGATTGAACTGACAAGAAACATTGAAGTAGAAATACTCTCCTGTAGATTCATTGTAACACTTTGACTTGATATTAGATGATGTCTCCACAATATCCTTCCATCCAAATATAGCGTATGATTTTGAGTAATCAGCATTTTCCACGATAGGTTTAATTTGATACACCGAATAATAAACCTTGTCTAATGGAATACAAGCTGAAGAGTTTTTCTTCACAATCAAAGAATCATACTCGTTGTAAAATACCTCCAAATCTGTGGATGTTGAATTTGTAAATTTCAGAGGAGAAGCAAATTGAATAACCTTCACTCCATCTTCATTTAGCCTAATAGTGCACTCAATTCTAGAATGAATGTTGTTCAAAGGTGGTTCCAATTTAAACAGGACTTGAGTTTCTGTCTTGGTATTAATCTTGAAGGTGCTAACATATTCATCACTAGTGGTTTTAAAGGCAATTGTTGAATTGCTGTTATCTGTGTCTAAATTTTCTCTTAGCTTAATCCAATCTTCAAATTCCCAAGGTATTGATTCGTTGTTATTAATGGTAGTCAACTTATTTCTCTTGGATTTGTCATGGTAATCGTATATCCAAACATCCAATGGTATACCAGTATAGTTTTGAATCAAGAATGGCTTTGTTTCATCTCTTGACAATTGCACCAGACTAGAAATAGTGCTTAAAGATAAACTTTGAGGTATCATCTTCAATAGCTTCAAAGATTGATGTGAAATTGTAATGTCAGAAGAATCTTCACTTTCAATGTTAATATTCATGGCAGCAGTTCCTGGATCATTCTCGTTTTTTCTCCCTCTAAAACCAGAGATAGCAAATGTATAAGGTTCGATTAAAGGTTCCCAATCAGACTTAGAGTAATTAAATACGTTAGTATAAAAAGACATTTTGCTGTTAAAGTTCAAATCTGTTGTCCAATCTTTAATATTAAAATCAAATTTTTCAGTATGGAAATCCAACATTGGAAGTTCAGAAACATCACCAATAAGTACCAATCGAGCACCGCCAAAGGAAACATAAAAGTTTTCATCAGTTATAACAACATCAGGTTGAATGTCTCCTGAGTAATCAGAAACAGCATGTTCTTCATCGCTCATAAATGTGAAGGAGGATAAGACACTAGGAGCATATTTAGCTAGCGCTAACTTAAACTCTCTGCTAAATTTAATACCAGGTTGATCAAACTCATTCAATCTCTCAGCCAATGCATTTCCAAACAACCCACTTGTTGTAGCCAAGTTTAGTGACTTTTTAAAGATTTTGTTTCCCAACCTGATGTCTCTTAAAGCAACTCTTATGATCATTTCTTCAACATCCAATTTCAAAAGTGTACTTTCAGTCTTTTTCTTAAAGTAGAAACTCGAACAGAAATCATCAATCAATCTTATGTGAGTATTGTTGAAGTTATGCATATTGCACATGAACATACCTGCATTCAGCAAATTCATTGATAACTCCTCGCCATCTTTGTCGATTACTTTATCTAGAACTAAGTGCTCAAGTTTCATGACAAATGCTTCACTATCGTTTAGTTCTGGATTAGCTAGTAAAACAATGCTTGGTTTTAGCAGTTCAATCGTAAAATGCAATTTCATAAATTCAACAGCTTTGTCAATATTTTTAAAGCTTCCAGCATCGCAAGCACCGCTAAGTTGTGTTGTAAAGCTCTTTGATGAATTGTTCATATAATTGGAAGTCACGTCAGACACAGGAGACATGACCAATTTGTTCCAAAATACTTTCATGGAAATCAAATAGTCCACTGCCAAAATTAATCTCATATTATCAAGAATACAATGACCACGCTTTTCCTCGTTCTTATCTTCAGAATATGTTATACTAACTTGATGTTTGGAATCAGATATTATTGGAATTAACTCTGAGTGAACGTTCTCCTTGTCAACTCTTAAATCGGTAATAGCAAAGGAATCCAAAGTATAATTAAGTTTCAAAGTTTTCTCAGCAGCAGGATTTTTTTCAATTGTTATTTTTGTTCCATTAAAAGCAATTTTGGTTAGGCAGCAATCAATCACATCTTCTTGGTTCTCTGTGTTATCATATAGAGCAAGACTTGTAACAGGAACATTCATGTTAAAGTTGAACGATGGCGAATCATGAGCTTCTTCCAATGTTTTGGAAACTTGACTATCATTGTCTTTATTAGAGGATGAGTTATCCTTGACATCTGCTTTGTAAACAGCGTTAGGAGTAATAACAGCATTCGCATCCATTGCTATATCCCACAAATTATTAATTGATTTAGACGTACCATCTAATGACTCTTCTCCTATGTTATTAGAACTACCTTTTAATGAAAATGTAGTAGCAACCGTTTTCAAAATATTTCTTACATAATCAATTTGCAGGTTGGTTAACTTTAGTTCTGAATTAGAGATAACACCATCAATATCAATATGCTTTGTCTTGTCATTGTCCAGAGCCAAATCCTTTAGAACAGACATGTCTAACTTTATGTCCATGTTATCAATCATGTGCAAAAATTGCTTTGTTTCAACAAAGTTAAAGAATGAGGTAACCTTCATATCAGTCAAACTAGTGGTATAGCTTGTCAAATCATCTGACTTAAAGTCGTTTGATAGAGTGAACTTACCCAAGTGTAAGATCATATTATCACAAATGTTGTTTACCGGATCAATAATTGAAGGAAACTCAAAAATTGGTGAATCTACAACGACATCAATTTTCATTTTTTTTATAGTATTCAAATCCGGACTGTTATTAAATGTAATAGATCTAGCCTTATCAAAGACAGATTTGATACTTTGCATATTATTGAAATACTCAACCAACCTACCAAAGCACTGTTCCATGAACTTGACTTTGACTGACGAGCTCTTTAAGTACAAAGAAGATGTAATATCGGAGGTGGAATTTTTACAATCAAAAGTTTCATATTTTAGTTCGGAATACCCTTCTGAAGTATCCATGGTTATCAAATTCCTAATTTCAGAGTTGTAATTTGCATATATCAAATCAACCAACTCCAAATGTTTTAATTTACCATTCACTTTAAGTTTTTCAGGAACCATATAGACAGATAAAGATGAATCAGAGAATGAAAGACTAGCAATTTTTTCATCGCTTAACTCTTCAAATATCAAAGTGATCTTCTCCAAATCAAAATTGACAAGCATTTTTTGAGGTGATACATCGTTATTGGTGTCATCATTGTGCTTCAAGACGTCAGCGGGTATCGGAGCGTTACTAACGTCAGTGAAAGTATTTCTCAAGTAAGCTAGCATATTAAAAATTGAAGTACTATTTAAGTTCAATTCAAATGAAGTCATTCCAATATCAACAAATTGATCATAAACATCTACTAAATATCCATCATATTCTACTATTCTTTGTTCTCTTTTATAAGAAACTGTGAATAGCTCGGAAGATCTCTCTCTTTTAGAGTCAATGGAGTACATCAATTTTTTTAGATGTCCGGATGTATTTTCAGTCAATAACAAATCATTCAACCCCATGTTGACATTCATGTATTGATAATATTTATCCACAGAGAAACGCATTTGAGACCCAGTGATTGACGATATTAATAAAAATTTATCTAGTTCAACATTCATTCTTTTCTTTAGTTCTAAAGAAACTTTACCAACTTCTATGTTCATCTCAAAGAGTTTTTGCTCCAACTGATTTTTACTTAATTTTGACAAGAAAAGCTTAGTGTCCTTCAAGAATCTTTGCATAGATTTGTTAGTATTCAAGTTGAGTTGTTCGTAAGGAACCCCTTCATCTGGAACGGGCTGGAATCCAAATACCTGAGCAAGTTGCAATAAGATTCTATACTGATAATCACTCAGCTCAAGATCCAAATGAGGCAGCATCAGCTGCATTTTGAATTTAGAGTATTCAAGTGCCTTTGGAAATATGGAGACATCAAATAATATGTCCAGTGTTGAGTTACTTATAACTGACCAGTTGTTTTTGGTACCAGTTTCATATTGCTTTAATGATTCAATGGTTGTCTTTATATCAGGTCCAACCAATAACTGCGTGTTTGACAAGCTGATGTTGAATCGATCAAACATAAATCTTTCCAATTCTCCTGGGTTCTCTACCTCTTTTTGACGGTACTCTTTTTCAGATAAGTTTTTGATATCTTCAATAATTGACTTTGAAATCAAATCCGATGTGATTTTGATATTACCAGCATCCAAAAGCACACAAGCAGTGTCCCATTTATTGGAGTCAATAGGTAATATTATCAAAGGAGACTTGATATCTACACTTAAGTCTATGTTTTTGTGTTCTTCCAGAACAGATTCCAAGCCGAGCCTAGTTTGTTGCGCCCAACCTTCCACTGTGTTTCCTGCTGATGAGATGACAACAGAAAGAGTGTCATGCAATTCATCCGTTGTATCAAAGAAGCCAACAACTTTTTTGATGAAATGTGGATTGTAGTATATGGACATGGTATTTAATTTAATCGTCAAGCTGGAATCAGCATCAACTTTATCAATAGGATTTTTTTCAAAGAAGACTTGGAAAAAATCCTCACTAACATCATTGGTATCGTTTATAACACTGTTACATCTAACAATATTTTTATACGACGATGAACTTTGATCTTGAATTGAAAAAGATTTTAGTTCAAAATTTAAGCCAAAAGACTCAGGTTTTTGATAAAGTTTAGTCTTAGCACCATCAAAGGTAAATTCACAAAGAGTTTCTTCAGTAGATTTGGTCTTTAATCTTAAGAAACCTGAGCTAATGTAGTTACTGATATTCATGATAATGACATCAGCTGAAACACTCTTATTTGAATGCTTATTGTTTTCATCATATTCAATAGCGTCATAAAATTCTTGCTTCTGCTCTTCAGTCAGTTCCAAGGAGTTCTGAGTTGAGGAGTCATTTTCAGATGAGCCCCACCAAGAGGAAAGCCAACCTTTTGGCTTGCTATTTTCTGCTGGATGCTCCGGCGCAGTGACCATATTTTCTCCATCCATGCTTTGATCGGACAAAGATAAACTGCTAGCTGCATCATTTTGTTTCTTTTCTGCTGCTAGTTTACGATCCTTCAGTATTTGCTTCTTGGTGAATGTTCTAAATAGCATTATTTGATCCATGGTTAAAACTTTATGAAGATTCTTTAGGTTTTGCAAAACATCTTCATCCACATTGGTGTTGTCTCTTTGGGCAAGTAGCTTACTTTTCCAACACTCTATATATTGCCTTCTTAAATCGGCAAAACGTTGCATATTTTCCCAAGTGTATTGTCTATTTTTGTCTTCAATCTCCGTGAGTACACACTTTATACTATATTCAAACCATTCTCGGGGATTTTGCATAACTCTTGTCTGTGGTCTTAAATCCTTGAATTTCCAAGATTTGTTGAAGCGTTTGATGTTGGTCATAATATCCAACAGAATTTGATATTGAGAATCATATATTTCAAATCCTATTGACTCAAAATCTAAATCAGCATTGAATCTAGGATCTTCCTTGGTGGATCCATTTTTGTTAATCGAAAGTCTACAGACCCCAGAAATAGGATGAATTAATTGTTCGATTAAAACAGGCTCAACTACAGTTTCCTTAAATCTGGAAATAAACACATCAACATCTTCATCAAGCAAACTATCTCCTGTATTTATTCCTGATTTGATATAAAATCCAAGATTATCTAGCTTTAAAAGTTTTCTTGATATATCATTAATGGTTTCCATGAACATTTGTTCCCAATTATCATTGCAAGTGGTTGCTGATAGGTTTTGCAAGAATATACCAATTGTTGTTTGCTCTCTTGAAAAAACGCAATCAAAATCTTCATATCTTATATGAATGTTTTTTATGGAGACTTGAACGTTGTCAACAATTTTGTTTATTAGAGATGTGGTAAACCCATCTGATGATTTTTCATCAGGTGTTGAGTTTGAGGTTTTTACATCAGTTGCAGTTTCAGAAGATCTTTGATTAAGTTTCTCTAAGTCGTCAATCTGTTTCATTTTTCTGTTGAATTCTCTCTCCAAAGCATCTGTTGGATCATAGTTTTCCCAAGAATTGGGGCGAATCAATAAGTATATATCCTCAATTTCAATTTTTACTGGTGATGATTTTAATCTGGACCATGGAACCTGCATTGTCAAATTACCCAAGATACCTTGTTCTATAGAGATTGGCAAGTCCAAACTGTCCAAGCAGTCTTTTTTAATCTTACAGTTTTTCAACTTAACATCACCGTTCCAAATACCCACTTCAAGTTGATTGGAATCAAAGTTCTCCACATATGAGCCTAAAAATTTGTTCAAGAATGTAGCAGCAAAGGATTCTAACATATTGTTTAAATTGAAAGTTTGCTGATATATATTATTTTTAATCTGTGTTGGGTTACTCTCTGTTGATACAAGAAGCTTATGCTTAGTAAGATTTAATCATATGTTGACTTTTTTTTTGTTTTTACGCCCAAAAACATTATCAGCTAAATAAAGGTATTCAAGGCCAGAGTGTTTAGAATTTTTCATGGTGGTTTCGGAGATAATGGATACTACGAATTTTCTGTACGCAATTTGAGTGTGTGATTAAATCGCCCTCTCCTATTAAGGTTACTAGGGGAAAAAAAATACGATTACTCGAATGATAAGCTTGTACACACCTGTAGAATACATATGATGTCACTTGAGTTAAAGAGTGGTTTACAAATTGAAAGAAAGAAAAAATACATATAACAGATGTTGATTGTAGAAAAGAACCTTTGCTAACACAAAGAAGTTACAATGTATATATCATTTATAAAAAGAATGGTTGCTTATTTTCATAGCAAGGATACTTGATGCAAAAAATCAAGTTAGCTATTTAACTGATCATTATGTTGCTATAATCGTTAATACCACATTCAATACATCAATTATGTATAGATTAAAGATTCCAGAAAAAACAAAAGCATTGTTTTGGGTTTACTTTTTATCTTAATTGTTTGTGATTTTTTAATAAAACATTAAGGCACATTTATAAGCAACCACCTCTTAATCTCAAAACTAAATGGAGGGTTGATTCTTTTTGGATGTTGTAGTCAGATAGGGTTCTACCGTCTTCCAATTGCTTACCAGCAAAGATCAATCTTTGTTGATCAGGTGGAATACCTTCTTTATCTTGAATTTTAGACTTAACAGCATCAATAGAGTCACTAGATTCAACTTCTAAGGTGATAGTCTTACCGGTTAATGTTTTAACAAAGATTTGCATTGTGTTTGATATCTATATTGTAGTTGTGGTTAGTATTAAGTACTAAATCTTGGATGGTTATTTTCTTTATAATGTTGCAATTGTAAATGTTAATCTTAAAATATATAATTTGTTGTAAAAAGAATTTTATCAGAGGAAACATATGTGTGTTAAGAAAAATATTTAAGATAGATAAGAACATAAGTGTCCTTTATATATGACAGCAAAATAAAACAACAGAGTGTACGTTAATTAAATTCAGCTAAAAAATTTAGGAACTACAAATCATAGGACAAAAAGCCCCACGCTGATAATAATATTTAAAGGTTAGATGGAAAATTCTAGTAATTAATTAACAACAAGCCATTTGTTATCTTTTCCCACCAAAAAACAAAAACAAAAAAAAAAAAACCCCCAACACACTCAGCCACTAGGCGTCACTTTGCTACATGGAATTATCTATGGATGTGTGTTGAATTTTTTTTTCTTCTTCGCTTCAACCCTCCCTTCAAAATAAATATATACATCAACAACAATCACTGAATTGTGTATAGGTCCTATTTTCTCCATAACACACCCATCAGCTTATGATGTAAGTTAAAAGTAATTTTGGTAAACGGATAAATGACTAAGCTATATTCAGGGTAGGAAGATCAAAGGTTTGTTTTCTTCATCCAAAGTAACCTATGATAATATTAAGTGACCTTAGGTAAGGGTTGACATACTGCAGTCCACAAAGTGTAATCACACTATTAAAAAAAAAAAAAAAACCCAGTTAAACGCTTAAGATTCTTGTTTACCAGGAAATCCCCACGCACACGTAATTATAATTTTAGACCATATGGTCAAGACAAAAAAAAACATCAATAACCAACAAGACGAGTATATCTTGCTTGAATTTCTAGTTTATATTGTTTTATTATTTATATCCGTTGATCTTGAGGTACTATTCCTAAATTGTACGGATGAATATTCTAAATTAACGCATAGAACTGCTGTTTGTTTTCATTGGTATCCTGGCATCGAGAGTTAACACTAAGTTCTTGAATATCATCTCCGTCTTCATCATGGCTCTTATATCCGAAATGTAAGTCTTCATATGTTTATTAAACTTTCTATCAAACAATAAACCCAATAAATAATCAAGTCGCTTTCTATAATCACATGCATCTACACCTTGGCCAAGTGTAATGTCAACGGCATTTGACATCTCCAGAAGATCACTGCCAAAGTATCTTATAATCAAATGTTTGTAGTTTCTTTTGAATGCTGCATTGATGATCTCTTCATTTAGTACTAGAAGGGAAAAAACCCCCAATAAGTGAATGAATTTTGCATTTACTTCAAAGTTAGACCAATCCCCTTTGTAGTCATAGTAGAATTCATGAATGTATTCCATAGTGCAGACACCGTGCTCATAGATCTGATTACAAAACTTGATTAGTAGATAGACGTCTTTTATTGAAATGTCAACTTCTGACATCGAAAACTCCTTATCGATAATAGTCTTAATGGTCATTTGATTTCGAATAAATCGACGTTTTTCAGCATCACATAATGTACCGAGCCAAAAGTATTTTATACAATCTATGAGAGAAGTAACCTTCATATAATCCTTTCTACTTTATTCAATTAAGATTTTGTTATATAAGTTGAACAAAGTATACTCTTTGCCCATCTACCTAAGGTGATGACCATTATGTCTATTTTTGCAAATGTGCATATTTTGCAATTACCATCGAGTATTTTCTTTTTAAAAAAATTCAATAGTGATTTGAAATAATGTAAGGTGACTATTAAACAATTAAATTAATTTGTGAACACATTGTAACGAAAAAAACACTTGAAACTTATTCCACAAAAAAAATAAATGTAACGTAAGGGAATTAAGCTCAATATTAATTCACATTGCTCTGTTCCAATTCATGATAGGCCCATTTCCTCCATATGTCACCACTACCACTCAGAACTTCATTGAACGAGTTCAAAGTTTTATCATCTGTACCAAACTCAATTTTTTTATTCGATTGGCGTGTACCGGCAGGCGACTTTGGATTACTGTAATAAGATTGTTTCGATTTACTCTGAACACTGGGCGGTCTACTCAACAATGATAATTGGTGATCTGAGTTCTGAAGACTTCTCAAATTCAACGCTTTCAGTGGTGTTACGAGCTTGCCAATCTTTGCTTCATCATTTATCTCGCCAGGTAACGAATCATTATCGGTATCACTGGGGGTTACCAAGCCAGCATATGATATGTTGTTAACAGACGTCAGAGGCGACATTATGCCACCATGATTTTGATCAGATGCCATCATAGTATCCAAATGATTACCATTGCTTACAAAATCAGAGAATCCTGTCTCTGAGTTAACAGAGTACAAAGACTCTCTGTCAGAAAAATCTGTCTTTGAATCTATTTGTTGACTTTCAAAGTTATACTGAGAGATTTTTTTATACATCAAGTCATCATATTTTGAAAGTATAGGAACATTGTTTAAAAACTCTAAAACTTCTCTTTCTTCGTATTCCAACAGCTTGAACTCATTCTTTTGTAAAATTGTTAAACATACAAAAATTTGTTGGGTATGCAAATCTATAAGAGAGTATGGGTAAAAGCTATTAGATTTTCTCGTACTATTCAGAACCTCTGTCTTTTTGTCAAGCTCTTCTATTTTACCATTTGTCTCAGCATCAATTTCATGACCATCCTGCTGATTTCGCTTTAGTAATTCTTGAAAAATGTAAGAATCCAGTGTGGATTTACTTAATTTCATCTGAGACAAATCTGGAAACCAAAAGTAATCTTCATTCATGTTGCAGTATTTGTCAATTTGCTGTTTGAAGGAGAGTTCACCTGGTTCTGAAGGAGATGTCCATCTCATTGGGATTTCATTATTGTAGAAATGAGTATACTTCAAATTATCATTTTTGTATTTTAAAAAAAAATCTAAGTTGGCAGGGTGAGCTCTCCACCCAAACATCATGTCCCAAATTCTAGCTCTATCTGATTTATTAAACGTTCTAACAGCACCAAATTTTATCCAATAAGAGATCCATGAATTTTGTGAAGTGTTCGTTACATCAAAAAGCTGTTCCTGAAAAGATTGATAAAGATCAGGGAAGCAATCTTCAAATATTTTGTAAAACAAGTTCTGGTTGAAATTGTAATCACCACCGCTTATTACTGGGGAGTAATCTTGAGATAGGCTAGACTGCTTATTAGTTATAATGCTTTTTAAATCAGGGGAATGCAGAAATACCAAAAGAGTCTTTTCAAATAAAGCATAGATATCAGTTTTTTTGTTCAACAAATTGTAGTCAGAACATTCATAAAGCTCCTTGATTCCTTCAACCATAGGATAATCCAAAAACAAGTTTCTACTGATTTCTTCTAGTGTTTGATTGCTGGAGCTATACACAACATCATCTTTTATAACTTCACCCTTGTTGGTTTTTTTATTTGAATGTCCGTGAGTTGATCTGTAAAATGACCTTCCAGGAAGAACCTTTAAGCACCTCTGATCCTTTATGTACTGATATGGGGAGCACCATTCCATTAATGATAAGCAAACCCAGGTTAGACCTGATTCATACTTGAATATTTTGCCCCATTTGCTCAAAAATTTCAAAATGCATTCTGTAACAATTTGTTCAAGGTCCTCATCTTTGTGATCAACCATGATGTACTTATTTATATCTTTTTGAATACTCTTAAGAATCTCATGATTATCCCTAGTTTCGGGCTTATAGTTCCAGTTTATGTTGTGAAGTTTATGATCATTGAGATTATCTGAATTGCTTGAAGAGTTTGACTTTTTCCTATCAGCGGAACCTTCAAGATCATCATTTGGCTTAGGTTCATCATGGAGAATATTGAATTCTAAAGTATTTGTCATTATGTTTGGAGATAAAACAAAAGGATGATATTTCAATAAGATTGGCCATGTAAGATGTCTTAGCTGAGGAGGAATACCACATGTTCTGGCGATGTAGGCTAAACTGTTATGATCATTTTCCTTTATGAGCTGTATGACTTCTTTGATGATGCTCTTTTTGAACTTCATAGAGTCGTCGTAGTTTTGAAATTTCTTGTATTGATGCATATGATGAGCTTGGAAGTTTGATGCAGACTGACTGTCCACATTGCTGATTACTGAAGATTTACTACTTTTGTTAACGTTCCTGGAAGAACTGAATTCCAACATGATCTGGTAGCAACAAAGAGTTATAGTTTTAATATAAGAAAGAGTGATATATACACAGAGATTGGGTTCAGATCAATGTTTTTGTTTATTTCAATATATGGTGCTTCCAACTGCGATTTTTTTGTATTCTGATAGTCATAATAGTAGAGATTATTGTATAATTTGTTGACGTTATATACTGCTTCTTAAGAAAAAAAACCCGGGTATTAGATTTGCAAGGACATAGTACCACGTGACAAGAAATCCATTAATAGCAAACTTGCAAAGTACATACTTCATTGCCTACATGAATATAACTATTAAGGAACTGTATCAGAACTGTTCAGACTGATGTATGTTGATGTTAACAGGTTAAATAGTATTCATTACCATAAATTCAAGATGGGAACCCAGTTTGGGAAAGTTGGATATACTATGTTTAGAAGATAATTCCAAATAAACGAATTCTAGAAACAGTACTTCCTGACGAAAAAAAAAATAAAATTTTTTACCCTTATATTCCGTGATTATTTTAAGGAAAAAAAACATACTAAACATATTACATTTTTCTAAATTTAAACAGTTATATACTCAAGTTTATTTACAGAGACTATTAACTACTTATAACTCTTTTGTTGATCGTAGCAAAATGTAGTTTAGTTAGTGTTTCTCTATTTATTAAAGATAAGCTATTCAATACTATCAATACAAGACCACACTAATAATTAATTGTATTCCTTATACCTCATCGACTTTTCATTTATTGCAAAAAGTTCCTTCAAGAGGCCCTAATAAAAAACAAATAATAATAAAATTGAAGTTTTCCTAATACCAAGTTATTAGTTTATAACATCAACCTGTTGTCATTCATCTTTTAACAATCAAGTTCTTCTTTTGGCTTTGTTCTTTCATTGATCTTTTTTTCTTCTTTTACTTTTCTGTATTGATATTCCATTATCACATTGTCATCTATAAAGAAAAAAACAACATTTCTATTCAAAGAACATTTCTTGCTACAATTTCTGAAATTTGATAAATACAAAAGATAACAAGTTTTAAGATTGATTAAACATTTGAAGAGTATGCTTTTTGCAAAATTGTTTTTGTTTTCTATTGGGTTCAATAGAGTTCTTGCCCTCACGCAGGATTACTGTAATACAGAGTTGCCCTCTGATGCCAAGAGTACTGACTCTAGCACCTTCATGTCAAATGGTCTTTGTATGAGCCAATGTCAAGGTTACAAGTACGCCATTGTTCAGGAGAAACAGTGCTGGTGCTCAGATGATGACCCAGAAAATGTTGTATCTGTTAGTAATTGTGATGAGATATGTCCTGGTTACAAGTACGAAAGCTGTGGATCTGGAACAGCTTACTATGGATGGTTGAAGGTGGCCGATGATTACATAACTGGCTCGAGTGCAGCTTCATTTTCTTATTCAAGTATATCATTAAGTTCTAGTTCTGCTGATTATTCTACTTCAACAACAGATGGCTACAGGTCAACTGCATATAATTATGGCTCAACATCATCCATTGATTCTAGCATTGAAGCCACATCATCAACAGAGTACATCGCCTCAAGTAGCTCTGAGACTAGCTCTAGTACAAGTGCTCGTAGATCTGCAACAAGTTTTAGTTCCAGTAGTTCAACTACAAGCTCTAGCTCTAGAATTTCCAGTTCTTCAAGTGATTCAAGCAGCTTTAACACACAGACATCACAAAGCGCTTCAGGCTCCTCAGTAAGCAAAACAAGTAGCCCAGTCTCCTTGAGTAGCTCAAGTGTAAACCAAATAACAATAACATCAATAGCAGTAACAACAATAACACCAACCCGGATTACAAGTGACTCCAATGGATCAAAGATAACAAGCGCAGCAGCCCAATCAGTTGAATCAATCTATAAAACCATAGTTGTATCAACAACAGTGGTGCCAAGCAGCACAGCGGGAGCCAAGAATACTAAAAAATCCAAAGGGTTTTGGCACAGCAAGGGGAAAGTTGCGGGAACATTTGTAGCTGTAGGATTGGTGGTTTTGATACTTTTGTTCTTAATGATATTTTTCATTGTCGTCAAGCCACGCAGGGAGAGTAAAAAGCGCGATGAGTTTGAAAAGCAATATAATGAGATCATACAAACAAACCTTAGAGACTCAGTGGAGAACGATGCCAAGGTAAGTACCGGAACCTTAGCGGTAAACAATGCATTGAGGGGCTTCCAGGAATTTGACTCTGATGTATCATCCAACAATGAGCACAAACAAGGTCACGAACCAGAAGAAGTTGCTAGCTTTGTACCTGCATATGATATGATAAGTGATGACCAAGGATCAGGATATGACCTATATACCCAAGATGATGAGTTAGTGCCTAGAAGACAGAGTTTAGGTGCGTTGAAGGTTGTGAACATGAGTTCAACAACAATGGATAAAGCTCAGCAGTAAACCACTATGATAAAAATTTACAACACATATGATTAGAGTTAGAACATAGGGTCTTTTTTCTTTGCTCCCTTTTTTTTTTTTTGCTTTTTTAAGTATATATTGTACTAAACTTATGATAGAATGGTAGTTAACATACCAATGAAGCTAGTTCTGTTATGATTAGCATTTTTTTTAAAAAAAAATCTTGTACCCATCGGTGCAAGCGTGCTATGCTAAAGTTTTTCGATATATTAGTTATTTATATTTTTTTCGTGAAGGATTCAATAGTTTCCAAGAGCAACAACTAAACTCTAGTTTTATTTGCAAACGCAAGACTTTTGATTACATAATGTATTTCTTATACCTTACTAATTCCTGTGAATCTATTGTTTCCTTCATAAGCATACATGTGTTGTGATGATATCGTTTGGCATGTACTATAGTAACTCGAATAGTGTTTGTATCAAGTGTGTACTTTATTGTATAGGTTTATGCATTTTTTGTTTCAAAGCGAATATTAAGAAATCTCATCTTCTCCTCCTTTTTTTTTTTTTTTGTAAATAGCATAGAAGAGAAGCTCTTTTTTCTATAGTATTTAAAAAAGTGATATCTATGCTCTCTATTACTTGAATCTCCTCACTGTCAGCCTAATTCTTTTATACTTATCTCATTTTTAATATTCTTCAAAAAAAAAAAAAAGAAGATGACTTCCATACGATGACCCTAAGTTGTTTTTTCGGCGCTCATACCATTGTATTTTTTCAAACCTTTTTGTTTTTTTTTTTTTTTATAGGCTTACTTCTGATGTTTTAACAAAAAAGTATACAACAGAACCAACTTTAGTTAATACCATTTAT